>JBBHKE010000893.1:845351-903883 GCA_037447655.1 Zygnema cylindricum
TATGTTCGAAAGCCCAAGTAAAAACCGCAAATGACTCTTTCAAAATCCCAAAAATTAATTGCAAAACCCCAAAAAATCTTTGAAAAACCCCATGATAACCCTGAAAATACTTCGTGAATCTTTTTTTGTGAAAAACCCTGGAAAGGCCCCCCATGGGAAACCTCACAAAATTCACTTTTTTTTTTATTCTTTTTCTCAAGAAGAAATCCTAAGAAACCCTAAAAAAAATCTAAAATCTCCTTCAAAATATCTGAAAACCCACTTTCCTTTTTCCAATCATTTTCTTACAAAAAACCCTAAAAAACTCATGCTTTCTTATCTTTCCTTTCATTAAAGAAACCCTGAAAAAAATACCACAAGTCTCTTTTTTTTCCTTGTTTTTTTTTTCTTTCTTTTTTGTCGTTTTAGGTCCAGACCAGGACAAAATAATCAAATTTTGCTATGAAGCTGATGGATACCGGCAGCGCCCAAACCCTAAATAACCCCTCAAATACCTTAAACAGCCCTACAAAAAATCCTGAAAAATTCCAAAAAAATTCTCAATAACCCACATTTTGTTTTTTTGTCTTTTTTGTCGTTTTGTGGTCCAGACCAAGACAAAATATCGGATTTTGAGATGAAGTTGATGGACATCGACAGCGAGCATTTGGGGATTCCGGAAACCGAATATGAGGCGATTGTCAAAATGCCCTCCTCCGAGTTTTTGAGAATTTGCCGAGACCTCTCCACTATTGGAGATACAAGTATGGTTTTTTTTTTTTGCTTTTTTTTTGTTTCTGTTTTTTTTTTTTTTTTTTGTTTTTTTTTTTGTTTTTGTTTTTTTTTTTTTTTTGGTTTTGGTTTTGGTTTTGGTTTTGGTTTTGGTTTTGTTTCTATCTTTGTTTCCGTGTTTGTATTTTTGGTTTTTTGGTTTTTGAGAATTTACGGAGATCTCTTCGCTATTGGGGACACAAGTATTTTTTTTCTTTTTTTTTTTTTTTGTTTTTTTTTTTTGTTTCTGTTTTCTTTTCATTTTTGTTTTTGTTTTGTTTTTTCGGTTTTTGTCTTTGCCGGGAGATCTCTCTTCTTTCTCGACGCAATTATGTTTTTTCGTTTTTGTTTTCTCCTCTCCCTCTCCCTGTCTCTCTTGTTTTTTGTTTTTTGTTGCTGCTTGTTGTGAATTCATTGACATCATTAATGTTTTTTTTTCAAGTTGGAATCAAAATTTTTCATTAAGATAATGTTTACAGGATTTTTTTTTTCAATTTTATTAACTTATTTTTTAAAACTGGATTGTTGCAGTTGTTATTAGTGTCACTAAGGAGGGAGTTCGATTCTCGACGAGTGGAGATATCGGGAGTGCAAATGTCATTTGCCGACAAAATACGAGTGTTGATAAAGTGAGTTTTTTTTTTTTTTGTTTTTTGCATTTTAGCAAATCTAAATTTTTTGCCGAAACTTGATTGTCGATAAAATTCCGATAAAGTGAGTGTTTTTTTTTTACTAATTGAAAATTGTTGCCGACAAAATATGAGTGCGGTTAAATTAAGTTTTTTTTTAACTTATTGAAAAGTGGGTAAAAATGGGTTAAATCTCTCACACTTCTCTTTTTCATCTAGTACATTAAGTATTTTTGAATTCTTATTGCTTATCTACATGGGGTTTATACTCAAAATGACCAGATATATTTTTGTCGATTGTCATCTGTTAACACAAAAAGGTAATCTTGTACATCGTATCGATTTTTTTTTTAAATATCGCGATTCAAGTTGTATCGTATCGAGGCATGTCAGTTTCTTTACAATTTTCTATACTGTATTGTGTGCGATATCATCATTAGCGTTGATGTTTTTTTGCCACTTAAATCGTTTTTTCTCTGTGCATACTGTGTCCAATTTCTGTTCAAAAATCGCCTTTTGGAAGGAAATGAACTTATCTTTCCATTGCAACCGTCACATTAATAATTTGACATTGAAAATTTAATTCAAGTGGCAAAAGTTGCTAATAGCGTTCATGTTTTGTTCACCACTTAAATCAACGTCCTTCCGTTCACACTTTGTGTAAAAAATGCGTTTGTATGTCAATGGAAAATTAATCATTAACGATTGCGTTTTTTATGTTTTTGTGTGAGAATTTTGCAGCCTGACGAAGCGACTGTGGTGGAAATGCGAGAACCGGTTACTTTGACTTTCGCTTTACGCTATTTGAACTCATTTACAAAAGCGACGGTTTTGTCACCAACTGTCACATTTAGTATGTCCAATAACCTTCCAATAGTGGTTGAATATAAGCTCCTTAATAATAACGGTGATTTCGGTTACGTTCGATTTTATTTGGCGCCGAAAATCGAAGAAGAAGAGGAAGGCTAAAACGAGAGTTTTGAGTTCAGAGAGGGTTTAGAGTGGAGCGTGTTCAGGGAGAGTTTAGAAAGAGAGAAAGAGAGAGAGAGAGAGGGGGGAGAGAAAGAGAGAGAGAAAAAGAGGGGGAGAGAGGGAGAGAGAGAGAGAGAGAGAGGGAGAGAGAGAGAGAGAGTTAAGGTGCCGAGAAGTTAAGTTTTCTTTTTTGGCAAAGCGACAGGAAGCTCCGGCTTTTTTTGCATAAAATTTGTTTCTAGGGTTTTCGGAACAATTCGTGAATTGGAGGAAATGAAAATATCGATGTAGTGTTTTTTTCTAAAGGTCAATTTTTGTGTGTGGATCTATTTGGGCACATGAAAGGGCCGAAAATGGATACTGAATTAGTGTGGATATATAAATTAGGACGGACACCTATATCAGGGTGCATACCTGAATTAGGGTTGAAGACATAAATTAGGGTTGCTACCTAAATTAGGGTTTGACAGCTGAATTAGGTGATACCTAAATTAGTGAATGTGATAAAAAATTGTGGATGTGAGGGAGAGGGGGAGGGGGAGGGGGAGGGGGGAATGAAACGTTAAGATGGATTTGTGAAAGAAGAGTACTTTTACGAGGGCTCTATTAGTAGAGTTTTTTCCGGGTAACTTGTGTCTGGAAAATCTCCTATGGGTACAATATGGGAAAAAGGAAACGGAAGAAAAGCGTACAATACTAGACAATAGAAAACACCCATCAGTCAGTTTTTTTTTCTATATATATATATATATATATTTTTTTTTTTTGTAGAATGGGGCACAATCCGGCATAAATTGCCGCTAGATTTTTTTTTTACACACTAATTGCTTCTATGTTTAGTGTCAGGAAATTAAATGCATGGTTTTATATCCTTTGTTGTATTTTCTTGTACTATGTTTGTTCATGCGATACTGACTAAGGATTAGCAATATTGATTTTGTAAGATTTTTGTTTTAGTTAATCATAAGACTTTTTTTAGACAGAGGGGTAACGCATCCAAAAATATATCTTCTTGTGCTTGAAAAAAAAATGTTTTTTTTATTTATTTATCTTTTAAGCTGCTGGTCATTCTCAGTTTTTAGTCTGTCCTGCTTTAGATAGAAATTCACTTTTTTTTTTAATGGTGGTTATTATTTTTAATGTTGTTATTGTTTGATTTTATACGATTCTTCTTTGGTCTGACTTTGTAAGATTTGGTGTTGTACCTATTAGTGTAAAGAAGTTATTAGTATAAAGAAACAAATAGCTAAAACCACCAAAAAATGTTTTGTTGAAGAATATGCTGTGACGTCTCCTCCACAATCTGCTGACATCCAGAATGTGCGGCGCCACTACGGAACACGAACGACAAAACAACTACAAATAATACAAAACACGAGCTTACAAATTGTACATTCATGCAATTTAATTTTGCGGCTGGATGTTCGGATACAAATTCAGATATTGTGCTTTTGGAATCTTCAACTGCTCACCGTCAGAACAGGAACCTACGCGCATCCAATCGAAAGAAAGCACGTGCCGATAGATTCCATTGCTGACACGACCTGATGGAGAAGTGAAAGGAGTATTACTGCCAGTAAATGTTTCCGTACGATTGCTGTCGGCGCCGATGGAGAAGTGGCCTGATAGCCTATTCCCACCGGGAAAAAATTCTCTTCCGCAACAGACGGACGTTCGAATAATGTACGGCTTTCCGAGCACCGACTTTGTAGATTTCGGAAGTTCTCGGAAAACCGTACAAACGAACTTCCTCAAAATATTGCCACATATAGAAGTAGGGTAAAAGTTGCGTCTTTCTGTGAAACATGCCAACGGTAACCCGAGAAGTGACGCAGGTAAAAAACATCCGAACGGCTACTTCATTGTACACGCGCGAAAAAGCTGCAAGACTTCTGAACCACCGTCGTCGTCCTTCTAGCATTCATTATCTCCATCTCAAGTTTGAAAATCTGCACGTTTGTTTTCGCGCCTTTGTTTCATGATGTCAAAGCATAGTTCAAAAGTAGGCGTTTCTATTGTAGGTCTTTTGTCGGCGCCTTCATCGTAAGGTGTGTTATGGGCTTTTCATGTGATCGTCTTAAGTCGCTACTTTGATCGGCGACCGTCCGATCGTCCAAATCTGATGATAGTCCTATCGTAAGTTGTATTATAGGCTTTTCATGTGATCTTCTTAGATCGCTACTTTGATCAGCGACCGTCCGATCGTCCAAATCTGACGGTTTAAATAAAAAGTTGCTCAAAACTCACAGAAAAAGATTTTTTTATCCGTTTTTTTTTTTTCAAATTTAGACATGACGTTTAATTCTCTATCGATCCATGTGCAACTCAACCTTGTTACTATTTTATTTCATTTTGCGCCCAATACAATATGGGTCTTAAGGGTATATTGTATATTTTGCGTACAATAGGCATATTGTATGGGTGTACTTTCACCTACTTTTGAACTATGCGTCAAAGCATGCGAAGTGTCACAGGATACCTTCAATCGGAGTTACGTGCCAAAATTTTGGTGTGAACAAGACCCGTTTTCCGATGAGTTTTTGGAAAATCATCGGAATGGGCAAAAAGTTACATATGCTCCGGTGGGCATAGGCTATGAGTCACGCAAATAAAAAGTGGTTCACTGACGCGACCTAATGGAAGGCACGCCCACCAGTAAACGTATCCGTACAATTAGTGAAACGCTTAAAATAAACTATATTTTTGATCTATTCTTAAAGTAAACCAAGGGTTGTCTGAAACGGACTTACACGACATACAGTAGTTAACGATTGTGGTTTTACGTCGAAAAGTGAGTGTAGTAAAAGGGAGGGGGGAGGGGGGGGGGTTCACGGTACTTAGTCGGATTTTCGGCATTTTTGACTCGCCGCATACGACTTCCGGTACTTTGTGAAAATTTCAGATTTTGTCACTCGCCTTACGCAGAAATAAACGTGAATTATGTCGTTGCGTTGCTTTCGAAGTCTTTTCTACAGCGAAATAAACGGTGCGCGTTTCCCATGACTCTTTCCAAAGATACGGCCGAAATTCGCCTCGGTACCGTTTCACTCTTGTTTCCTCTTGGTTTTTGGCTTCGTTTACCTAATTATGGCGTGCGATAGCTCGTTAGAAAGCTCGCAGAGTCCTATTTGAGACACACACAAAGGCGCGTAACTCCGATGTCTCGTCGCAATAATTATGGCCCAAATACGGCTCGGTCCTTTGTAACCCTTAGCCATGGTTGTAGGTTTTTCGACTGGGCGATCACAATCTCCAACACACTCTCCACTTACGCCACTAAATGACCCCCTCGTCTAGCCTCGCTTTTCCCCTAAAAACGAGGCTCTCCCATCTCGTTAACGTGGAGCAGGTTTTTACCCGCCCCTGCCTTCGGCGGGGGCGGCCCCCTCACTTACACAAGGCCTTCGGCCTTCAACCGCTTCGAATCGACCGAAAACAGCTCATCGTACACGACAATCCGGTTCTTTGCAAAACAATCCGCAATTCGGTACCTCGGAGTACACGGTTCTGTGTACTCGGCCGTACTTTTCCCCCTCTTCCAGCCTCGCTTTTCCCCTAAAAGCTGGGCTCCACCATCTCGTTAACGTGGAGCAGGTTTTTACCACCCCCCCACCCCGGAAGGCTCGGGCGATTCCGTCAGCTCATCTCAACCCATCCTTACGGCACCCTTCCGCCCTCTTCAATCCGCATTTTGGCAGCTCAAATACTTTGCCGTTCCGTGTATTTGGCCTTCCAAAAACCCCCTCGTCCAGCCTCGCTTTTCCTCCAAAAACGAGGCTCTCCCATCTCGTTAACGTGGAGCATGTTTTTACCCGCCCCCGCCGACCCTCCCTTACACAAGGCCTTCGTCCTTCCGTCCCCACCCAATATCCGATACTTTGCACAAAATATCGCCGAATCTTCTCCTCGCAACGCTCGGTTCTACTTATTTAGCCACCGTTTTCCCCCTTGTCCACCCTCACTTTTTCCAGAAAAACTGGGCTCCACCATCTCGTTAACGTGGAGCAGGTTTTTACCCCCCCCCCCCCCCCCCCCCCCGCCTTCGGCGGCGGGGGGTGGGGGGAGGGGGATTTGAACTCTCCCTTGCGGAACACCTTCGGCTTTCGACCTTCCACCAACACGTTCCAATGAAAACCACCTCTTTTCCCACCTCGTGTGTTTATATGCTTAAGTTCCTTCCTCTCTCTCTCTCCCCCCTCTCTCTCTCTCTCCCACTCCCCCACTCTACACCTCAGCATCTCTGACTCCGCAAGTGGGTGGGGGGAGAGGAGATACAGGATTTGGTGCAAGACTCTTTGGAGGACACGGTGGTTTGGCCGAAACGAATCGTGGTTCCTCTCATCCCCGGATACCCCACTGAGTACAAATCTTAAAACCTCCCTTTTTCGGTTCGATTTTGGTAGGTTTTTTCGATTTTTAGTTTTGGTTTTCGATTTTTGATTTCCGGTTTTGCTTCTGGGTTTGATTTCGATTTCGATTTCGGTTTCGGCTTTCAGTTTTGGTTTCGATCGCGATTTTGATTTTGATTTCAATATCAATTTCAATTTCACTATCAAATGCGACTCATTATTTCGACTTCGATTTCCATTTGAGTTTTTATTTCGATGTCAACTTCAAATTAGGTTTAGATTTTGATTTCGATTACGAGTCAGTATCGGTTTCTATTTCGATTTCAATTTCAGTTTTTGATTTGAATTTTGATTTTGATTTCCGTTTCAAATTGTTCTCAATCCCAATTTTGATTTTGTTTTCACTTTGAATTCGATTTCCATTTCAATTTATTTCAATTTTTTAATTCAACGTTGAAATTAGATTTTGATTTTGGTTTCGATATCCTGTTTGAGAATTTAAACAGGTAACTGATATGTCAGCTTGACGGGGGAAAAATGGATTTAAAAAAATATATATATATATATCTTTAATCGGTCATTCCTTATTTTTTGTTGCGTCACGTCACACTTTCCGTAACCCTAGAGATCTTTTTTCTTAACTCCTATTTTTTCTCGAATTTTTCAGTTCACTTTTTTATTTGATCACCAAAGATTGAAACCCTGCATAAGAAAAATGATAAAATAAAAAAATAAGAATACAGAAAATCGACGAGATTAAACTAGACTTGGAGAAGATTCAAAGTTTACACGCAAGGAAAACCGGTTTTTTCTAAGCTTCATTTGAAATTCATTCTTATCCCATTTGTATAAACCATTTCTGAAACTGAAAAAAAAATGTTTGTTTTTTTTTTTTAAACCAACTTCCTTTTTTTTGCTTTATTTTTATCGGTTTTCTGGGAAATAACAACCTCCAAAAAGTTAAAGAAATAGTTAGGATTCCAACAAAATATAGATATAACAAAAATAACGGGAAAAAAAAAAAACCGGAATCTACGCTCCAATATTTTAGTCTCTATTGAAATCCAGAGTAGGAAAAGATATGGTTTTAATCTCCTCTTTTATTCTTTCCCGTCTTTTCTTTTTTCCCGTCTTTAAATTTTTCTCCTCTTTTATTTTTACACCTCTTTTATTTTTTACCGTCTTCTAATTTTTCGGATTTTTCATTCTTCCCCGGCTTTTATTTTTTTCGCGTCTATTATTTTTCTCCTTTGTTATTTTTTGCCCTCTTTTTTTCCCCTCTATTTCCCCTCTTTAAATCCTTTTTATTCCCTCTTTTTTTTTCCCGCTTTTTTTTTCCCTCTTTTTTTCCCCTTCGTACAACCGCCTTAAAAAACCAAAAAAAAATCCCAGAACTCCAAATATGACAAAAAATATACTTTCATTTTCCATTACCCTTCGTAGCCTTTATTACCCTTTCCTATCCTTGAAAGGCGGGAAGGGAAGGAAAATGTGAAGGGAGGGCGAGAAGGGGAGAGAGAGAGAGGTAGGAAGGGAGGCCATAGGAACTCCCACTCGTCCAACTCTCCCCCCACCTTCCCTCATATCTTTCCTTCTCTCTAACCCATCGCTTACCTTCTTTCCCTCTCACCCTTCGACCCAATTTTTTACATTATCCCATGACTCATTCCTTCTCCTCTTCCCTCCCCCCCACTGCCACCTTTCCCTCCTTACCTTTATTTCCTTACCTTTACCTCTGTCTCTCTACGCCCTCTTAATGTCACTGCTCCTCCCCGTGAACCTCTTTCTCTCCTCTCCTTCGCTCTCCTCCCACCTACTACCTCCCCTATCCCTTTTCTGACCTCCCACTGGCTCCCCTACCCTTTCTCCCTCCTCGCTCCCCTTTCTTCCCGCTGGTCCTTTCCCCTCTCCCCTTCTCCCCCTCTTCCCTCTTTTTCCCTTCTCCCCCTCTTTCTCACTTACCCCTTGTTCCCCCCCGGTCTCTCGTCTCCCAATTTTCCCCTCCTCCTCCTCCTCTCCTTCTCCTCCCCCTCTCCTCCTCCTCCT
This sequence comes from Zygnema cylindricum, assembly GCA_037447655.1. Classification (NCBI taxonomy): domain Eukaryota; kingdom Viridiplantae; phylum Streptophyta; class Zygnematophyceae; order Zygnematales; family Zygnemataceae; genus Zygnema; species Zygnema cylindricum. The sequence continues at coordinate 854,098 of JBBHKE010000893.1, forward strand.
CCCCCTCTTCCTCTTCCTCTTCCTCGTCTTCATTCCCTTCGTCGCTTTCTACATCAGCCATATCCGCCACGAACGGACTCCTTCTACCCTCTTTTTCCCCACCGATGTTTTCAGACCTTTCTCTCCTCACCCTCCTATTGCTCGGACCCGCGACGTCGCGATCGACCGCCTCTTTGTTACGAACAGCCCACTTGTGAACCTAAGGCCTTTTCATTCCAGGAAAGAGGTGGATATTCACAAACCCTGCGAGCACCGCGCGCGACAACGCCTTCTCTCCCATCTCCGTTCCATTTTTCTTGCCCCATTCTTCGGCGTTCAGCACGGCCTCGTGTCTTTGAAGGTCGAATAAACTTTCGTCTAAACAGTTGTAGGGATCGACGTAGCAGCACGAGTCTTTTCCCCACGATACCAACTTTCTCTGGTACACCAACGCCTCCCACAAAGAGCTCGTCCACGGTCCCATCAACTCCACTTCCCCCACCAGCCTACCGTAGTGGTTGTCGTACAGCGGTCGCACTCGCACGTGAAGCTCTTCGCCGCGAGTGAACGTAGGCAACCGCCAACGCAACTTATCCATCGCTCGGCCCCAAAACGTCTCGTGTTGCTTCACTTCAATCCCGTCTACGTAGGCCACACGAAGCTCTATCACTTCCCCCATCCATTCCCTCGGCACCGGTGAGTGACTACCGCGACAAATCAAACACACTTTCCTTCCGTCCTCCAGCGTGGTTTCCCACTCTTTGCGCAACGTCACTCGTAGTCCGTCCAAATCGCTCAAACCTCCCTCTTCTACCTTTAACTTCACCACTCCGCAAAAGGTCTCGGAGAAACAGCACGGGAATTGACGGCACGGCGAAGTCAAAGTCGCTTTAATTTGTCGCAGGGACTCTTGCAACATGTAACGGAGAGGTTGGTAGGGGTTCTCCCTCAAATACCGTCTGCAAAAAGCGCAAATTCTCATGATAAATTCGAGCTTCTTCCTCATCGACAGACCGGTACGCGGGCCCTCGGCCGGTACTACATGACCGTCGGTCCAATTGGGCGACCCGTTCTTTGCCTGCGCTATGATACGGACCGCAGGATTGAACGCAGCGTGCTTGTAGTAGGTGAGGCATTTGTCCAACCCTTCTACGTCTTTGCGCTTTGCGTTCAGACCGAGAGTCTTCAGGAATCAGATCGAACCTTTGTCGTCGTTGATCCACTTCATCAATCCCGTTTTTTTGACGATCTGATACTGCGATTCCTCGTCGTCGTTCTCTTTTGCTACCACCTTAAACGCCCTTTCGACTCGCCAAAGAAGCTTACCGACCTCGAACATCCGATGCTCTTTCACTACTTCTTTGTTGTCGTTCATACTTCGAGCTTCGGTCTTCAGCTTTTTGCAGTCGTTTCCCCTCATCCACTCGTCCAAATTCTTCACATGAGTCCTAACGTCTCCCAAGGACTCCGGCGCAGTGTAGGCCGTCGCAGCGGGATCTTCTTTGACCACCCGTTTGGCGCAGGTCCCACCCAACCAAACGAACACGCGTTGCAAGAGAGTTTCAGGAGTTACGGTGAACACGTTGTTCTCGTCTTTCGGTACATCCAAGTTAGTCGGCATTTGGTACATTACTCTCACCGCCCTGCAAATTCTTTTTTCGCGGGTAGCCTTTATTCTACCCGGAAGCTCCCCCTCGTCGACCACGGGCTCCAGTGGTACCTCGCTGTTCATCTCATCTGCGGCGTCGAGCGCCATATCGTCGCCCCACGGACCACTATCGACGTTTGAAACTCTGAGACCTCCATTGGCCCTCAGAGTAAGCAGATCCAAAAAGAAGCTTATCTAGATAGTGCTGACTCCAAGTTGATATAAACCCAAATGACTGACCCCTTGACAATCAAAACCCAAATATAGATTCACCCCTGTGAAATAACACTTTTTGTGTGGTCAGTTCCACCACAGAATGCAAAGTTAGAATATGAGATTTAGACACATTCACCCACTTTGACTTTCCCTTAGAAATATCGCCACCGTGGCAGACAAAAACTCTGACCGACTACACCCCTATGTAGCCTGGACTCCCTTGAGTCCTCAACAAAAAGAATCACTAAAAATGGTCAAGTAAATAGATAGTTATGGCTGGCCAAAGTTTGCCATTTATACAAGGTGCTCTCTGGGAGAGGCAACTGCTTACCCAAAATTTTCTAAGTCCTATTCCCTCTCTAAACCTCTATCTACTGAAGTACGGCACCAATCAAATTAGTGTGTCGTACAAAAAAGTACAGGTGCCGGTGTAGTTTCTGTACGGCCATTGTACAACATGGCCAAAATGTTGACACGTGTCATAGCCGGATTTGTTACCGCAATCTCCGGAGTCGCCGCAATCCAACATTGTCGCGCCACGTGTCACATGACGTGGCGATGACTGAAAAACGCCAAAAGTACATAATCCGTGATCGCGGCGCCTTTCGTGGCCGTCCGATCAAACCGGATACAATTGTAGCCGTTGAAAATATACGTGCGATATTTGTTTCACGTTCGAAACAAATGCGCGGTATCCGTTTCATAAAATATAGTAAATCGTACTCCGTACTATACAAAACTGTATCTATGCATTACGTATCTATTCCCGTTAGACGAACTAGTCTACGTGTACAAATATAAATATCTGTCAAACCTATTGTATTCTATCACTGTACTTAGACTTGTTGGTAAAAGCGAACGGCTAGTTTGACGGACGGCAGGTACCAGGATCAAATCCTGGATCCGTCACACCTTTTAGATAATTCTATTAAGAATTGCCTTCCTGTCCACTTTGGACAGCCTAGGCAGCCATGGATCTAACTCCTCTTCAAGTCTTCAGTCACTGCGACAAGTGTAGGGACTTGAGTGAAGAGTTACAGGTAGGTTGTCAGTGTCCCCTTTTTGCCTTTTTATTTTACAATCTCTAGACCTATAAAATACTTAAATTTCAACAACGTTAGCGTCATTTCTGCCGCTAACATTTTCACCCTCTTCCTCGCCATTCGAGTACTCACTCTCTCCACCCCCTCCGACGTCGTCGTTTCCAAGATCCCCGAGCCCCTCTCCTCCAACATCTTCCTCCTCCCTACGCACCGGGGGACTAGGCACTTCGGGAGATGCTCGCACCCCTCCTCCGACATCCTCCTCCTCCCTACGGACCAGGGGACTAGGTCCTTCGGGTGTTGCTACCGGCCTCGGTAACGCGCTATCGCGCTGACTCAGAGGTTCTTCCGACAAGTCTGGGTAGCCGCTATGGCCTCCCGTCGTCGCGGTCGCCGCCGCATCGGGAGGGACATTATTCGGGCCAACGGCCTCCTCGGACGCGTCTACAACCCCGGGCTCGGACACCTTCCCCTCCTCTAACATCGGGGCAAAGACTCTCGCATGGTATTCTTCTGCATACCCTCGCCGTAGTGAGTTTAACTTGAGGCGTTGTCTTAACGGCCTCGGACATGATTCGGAGCACTTCTGTAGGGGTTACCGCGCGGGCGAGCCCCCTCGCTAATCTACTAAAGAACTCTTTGGGCAGAGCGTCGTCCATGGTTGAAGGTGAGCAACGCCATGTACGACATCTAATCTATCGCCGCCGGGTGCAAAACGAAGGTATCCGGTTATCGAGGGAAGTTAAGTTTGACGAGTGTGGATAGGTTACTGATGCCTCTCAATTACCTGCGACAACGATAACACGGAAAGATCCCATCGTTAGATACGTCTTCAAAGACTCTCCGACGACAAAATCCTTGCTCTATTATGCATTTGCTACAGGGTTTTCTCTCCTTTCATGCAGTTTTCTAAGTTTTCGGTAGGATGAGAGGCTTTTCTGACTTGCAACTTCACACTCTCGTTTTTTTCAAAATTAACTTTCGATTAAAGTTAAAGGCTCCTGAATTTTGGCGTTTCGGTTTCGAGTTAATGAACGAGGCAAGAAATTGCAAGTCACAAAGCGAAAGACAACAAGGCCGAATGCTTGTTGCCTTTCCAAATCTGTTTGGAGGATCGAACTCCACATCCCTTAGTCTTCGTGCAAAAACGATGGGACGGTGCCACACAACAGATAGAAATGTCCTCCGACGCTCCGACAAACGCAACTGAAACCTTGAACAAACCTTGTTTGCGTTGGGCTTACGGGCTTTATACCTCCCTCCTTTGACAAACTTCTCCATCTAACACCTCTATAGAATAGGGCGACCCAACATTAGGGTTTTCTAATCAAGAAAGGCCAACCCTAATCTCGTTTTTCTCCGGAAAACGAGATTAGGGTTTCCCGATCTAACCCTAATCTCGTTTTTCGGGAATAACTACATTACGGGTTATGTTGGGCCGAGGTTTTTGGAAAAAGCCCCCAAAGATGGCCTAGCCGGAGGAAACGTCTTTCTCCGCGATGTAAGGCCGCAAGAACGCTTCGGGCATAACGCCTTTGCATTAGCCTTAGGCCGGTCTTACTTCCCTCCCGGTATTGAGAGCTAACATCCGCAGGTATCAAAAAGTGTCAATGTGCGACTTACCGCAAATTTACACAAGCAAATGCGATAATACACTTTGTCAAATTTCGAACACGCACACAGATTTCGGTACTTGGCCGTTTTTTTTTTTTCTTCCTGTGACTCTTATTTCACGAAATTCAAGTACTTAGCCAAATTTCAAATTTTTTCGACGCCGTACAAGGTTTTTCATACTTAGCCGAATTTCCAAATTCACACCGGCTTTGGTACTTAGCCACATTTAGAGATTAGGGTTTCCAGATCATGCCGTCACAACCCTAATCTCGTTTTTCGCGAAAAACGAGATTAGGGTTATCTCGGTGATAACGGGCAACCCTAATTTCGCTTTGCGGATAACTTCGAGTAGGGTTATGTTGAGGCAATGGCTTCTATGTGCATAAAAGTTTTGCAAAGGCCCCATAGACGAACTAAGCGTCGTATGGAGGCCTCTTCCACAGCAAAAGGCAAGAAAAGTGCTCCCAAATGCTTGGGGCAAACACTTTTTTATTTGCCTAAAGCCGGTCATATGGTATCAAAAAGTGCCAAGGAGCGTCGGACATCAAATTTACACGAGAAGAACAAGATAGATCTCTTAGCAAAATTCCTAACACGTAAAAAGATTTAGATACTTGGCCTTTTTTTTTTTTCCCCCTTCCTGTGACTCTTATTTCACGAAATTCAAGTACTTAGCCAACATTCAAAGTTTTTCGACGCCGTACAAGGTTTTTCATACTTAGCCGAATTTCCAAATTCACACCGGCTTTGGTACTTAGCCACATTTAGAGATTAGGGTTTCTAGATCATGCCGTCACAACCCTAATCTCGTTTTTCGCGAAAAACGAGATTAGGGTTATCTCGGTGATAACGGGCAACCCTAATTTCGCTTTGCGGATAACTTCGAGTAGGGTTATGTTGAGGCAATGGACTCTGATTGCACAAAAGTTTTGCAAAGGCCTGTGCAAAGAACACCCCACACACACACAAAGGCCTCTTCCACAGCAAAAGGCCGGGAAAATGCGACAAGAATGCTTGGGGCAAACGCTTTTTCTTTGGCGTAAGGCCGGTATTACTTCATCGAAATGACACAGGTTTCGGTACTTAACCATATTTCGAACTTTTCCGAATCGGCGTACAAGGACTCCGATACTTAGCCGTATTTACAAATTCACACAGGCTTTGGTACTTAGCCAAATTTTGAGATTAGGGTTTCACGATCATGCCGGGACAACCCTAATCTCGTTTTTCCCGAAAAACGAGATTAAGGTTGTCCTGGTCCTAACGGCCAACCCTAATCTCATTTTTCAAAAAAAATGCAAGAACGATTATGCTGAGGCAAAGGCCACTGATTGCACAAAAGAAGTTTTGCAAAGGCCTGTGCAAAGAACACCCCACACACACACAAAGGCCTCTTCCACAGCAAAAGGCCGCAAAAATGCGACCAAAATGCTTGGGGCAAACGCTTTTTTATTGGCCTAAGGATGGTCTTACTTCTCCGACATCACACTGGTTTCGGTACTTAGCCAAATTTCGAAGCCAACCTTGGGGCAAACGCCTCTCGGTTCTTTGAGCTACCATCTACATGGTATAAAAAAGTGTCGATGTGCGTCGGACCGCAAATTTACACGACACAAAAGAGATATAACACTTAGCCAAATTTCGAGGCATAACGAAAAATTTCTCAAATAAATGATAATTTTAAAATGTTATATTTGGGCCGAAAATGCTTTAGAGGAGGCCTAAGCGTCAATAAAAGGCTTCTTGCATAGCAAAAGGCAGGAAAAATGCGCCCAAAATGCTTGGGGCAAACGCCTTTGAACCGGCCTATCCAAGGTCTTACCTCTCCAAAATCACCACCTTGGGGCAAACGCCTTTGCACCGGCCTATCCAAGGTCTTACCTCTCCAAAATCACCGGCTTGGGGCAACGCCCTCCCAGTATTGAGACCTAAATCAACAGGGTATCAAAAAGTGACAATGTGCGTCGGACCGCAATCTCAAAATGTTATATTTTGCCAGAAACAGCTCTAGAGGTCGCCTAAGCGTTAGTAAAAGGCTTCCAACATGGCAGAATGCCGGAAAATCGCACTCAAAATGCTTGGGGCAAACGCCTTTTCCATTGGCCTAACCGCGGTTCTACTCCTCCAAAATGACCGCCTTGGGGCAAACGCCATCCAGTACTTAGGCGCTGCCATCTACACAGTATCAAAAAGGTCAAATGTGCGTCGGACCGCAAATTGACACCTCAAAAAAAAGATAGAACACTTAGCCAAATTTTCGAAGATTTTTCAATACCGAAAAATGTAAAATACTATATCTCGGCCGGTATTTTGTGGAATTTATCTTGTGATAGCTCGTTCGAAAGATGAAATAATTACCTACCCATTACGCTATAGTAAGCAAAATTCCTCTAAATACCGGAGGAGATATAGCATTTTAAATTTGCTGCAATACTACAAAATACTGCAAAATTTAAAATGCTATATCTCGGCCGGTATTTATTGGAATTCATCTTATTATAGCTTGTTGAGTAGGAAACTTTGTCATCTTTCGAACGAGCTATCATACGCTAAATTCCACCAAATACCGGCCGGGATATAGTATTTTACAATTTTCAGTATTGAAAAATCTTCGAAAATTTGGCTAAGTGTTCTATCTTTTTTTTGAGGTGTCAATTTGCGGTCCGACGCACATTTGACCTTTTTGATATAGTAGGGGGAGGAGTCCCTCAATACTCGGAGGGCGTTTGCCCCAAGGCGGTCAATTCGGAGAAGTAAGACCGCGCGGTTTCACTGGTGCAAAGGCGTTTGCCCCAAGCATTTTGGGAGCACGAAATGATACAAAAACACTGGAAACTTGAAAATGCCATATTTCTGCCGTGGCTATTCGGATTTGAGCTTGTTATACCTCGTTCGAAAAAGGACCAAATTACCTACCCAACAAGCTATAATCAGCTGAATTCGGCCAAATTACGGCCGAAATATAGCATTTTGCATTTTGCAGTATTGAAAAATCTGCGAAATTTTTGCCAAGTACCGGAATCCGTGTACGCCGAGTCAGAATTTTCTGAAATTTGGCCGAGTACCGGAATCCGTGTACGCCGAGTCAGAAATGCTCGAAATTTGGCTAACTACCGGAATCCGTGTACGCCGAGTCAGAATTGCTCGAAATTTGGCTAAGTACCGGAATCCGTGTACGCCAAGTCATAATTTTCTGAAATTTGGCTAAGTACCGGAATCCGTGTTCGCCGAGTCAGAATTTTCTGAAATTTGGCTAAATACCGGAATCCGTGTACGCCGAGTTATAAATGATCGAAATTTGGCTAATTACCGGAATCTGTGTACGCCGAGCCAAAAATGCTCGAAATTTGGTCAAGTATCGGAATCCGTGTAGGCCGAGTCATGATTTTTCTGAAATTTGGCCAAGTACCGGAATCCGTGTACGCCGAGTCAAAAATGCTAAAAAATTGGCTAAGTACGAGAATCCGTGCACGCCGAGTAAATAACTGCTCGAAATTTGGCTATGTCTTGGAATCTGTGCACGTACCCAAACCCGTGATTTTCGATATTGGGGGCTTATAAAACCCAAACTTCAGATTTGGGATTAATACACAAACCCAAGGATATATTGGGGGCTTATAAAACCCAAAACCAAGAATTTCGAATTTGGTGATTAATACCCAAACCCGTGAATCTCGATATTGGGGATTATAAAACCCAAACTTCGGATTTGGGATTAATACCCAAACCCGTGAATCTCGATATTGGGGATTATAAAACCCAAACTTCGGATTTGGGATTAATACCCAAACCCAAGGATATATTGGGGGCTTATAAAATCCAAACTTTGGATTTGGGATTAATACCCAAACCCAAGGATACATTGGGGGCTTATAAAACCCAAAACCGAGATTTTCGAATTTGGGATTAATACCCAAACCTGTGAATTTGGATATTGGGGTTTAAAAAACCCAAACCCAAACTCCGAAATAGGCTATGTTGAAATCCGTGCACGCCGAGCCAAAAATGCTCGAAATTTGGCTAAGTACCTCAATCAGTGTACGCCGAGTTGAAAACTTCGAAATTTTGGCTAAGTACCGGAATCCGTGTACGCCGAGTCAAAAATTTAAGAAGTTTGGCTCAGTACCGGAACCCGTGTACGCCGAGTCACACAATTCTCGAATGCTTGCAAATCGTTCGTTTTGCCAAAGCTTGGAAAGCGTTCGTTTGTTTTCCCCAAGCTTCGACAGCGTTCGTTTGTTTTCCCCAAGCTTAGAAAGAGTTCGTTTGTTTTCCCCAAGCTTGGAAAGCGTTCGTTTGTTTTCCCCAAGCTTGGAAAGAGCGTTTGTTTGTTTTCTCCAAGCTTGGAAAGCGTTCATTCGTTTTGCCCAAGCTTGGAAAGCGTTCGTTCGTTTTCCCCAAGCTTGGACAACGTTCGTTTGTTTTCCCCAAACTTGGAAGGCGTTCGTTTGTTTTCCCCAAGGTTGGAAAGCGTTCGTTTGTTTTTCCCAAGCTTGGAAAGTGTTCGTTCGTTTTCCCCAAGCTTGGACAGCATACGTTTGTTTTCCCCAAGCTTGGAAAGCGTTTGTTTGTTTTCCCCAAGCTTGGAAAACGTTCGTTTGTTTTCCCCAAGCTTGGACAGCGTTCGTTTGTTTTCCCCAAGCTTAGAAAGAGTTCGTTTGTTTTCCCCAAGCTTGGAAAGCGTTCGTTTGTTTTCCCCAAGCTTGGAAAGCGTTCGTTTGTTTTCCCCAAGCTTGGAAAGCGTTCGTTCGTTTTCCCCAAGCTTGGAAATCGTGTGTTGAGTAAGTTTGGTTTCTCTAAAGTTTATTTGTCATCTACGGGTGTCTTTTTAAAACCTCCTTGCAATCACTTTTTGTCTTCAGATTCAACAGCCATAAAAACCTTACTCCTTTGTCTAGCTCAGCGTTTGACATTTTGGATTCCTGCAAAGGTGCAACATAAACGAGCGCTATGGCGCAAATGGTTGTAGACAGAACCATCGTGGCAACTTCGGAAAGGCTTCCTTTCAACAAATTCCTGTGGGGAAGACTTACCCTTAAACCTTTAAACATTGAAAGTACACAAAATTACACGTTGCCCAAAAAAATGTTATACGAAATCTGAAAAACAACAGGTTTCTGGTTGTTGCAGCTTGGAAGACGTAAGCATTAGTCCTCCGGGAGATGGTGACTGTTTTTTCTACGCATTGATTGAAGCCTTGCACTTGGACGTAGGAGAACACGATGCGTATCACTTGTGTTCTAAAGTTGGGATGGAAAAAGAGGCGAGAGAGCTAAGGAAGCAGGTTAGTCATGTGGCGTTGCAGATGCAACAAAATAACTTAATCCCTGCAGATATTGATTTATCTGACTTAAATATAGAGAAAAGTCATGTGGTATTTCAGGTGTTGAAAGGGGCGGTTGTCGTGTTGGGGGGGTCTCTTTCGGGGTTCATGTACATCGAGGGCGAATTACACGAAGTCGAAAGGCATATGAGAGAAAATGATCAAAGGGAAGCGTTGACCATAGTTTGGGACTCGAGTCATTATTACGTGTTTGTTAGAGGAATGAAAGGGAAGGTGAGGGCGTGTAAGACAGATAAAGGCATAATATTTGCCTCTTTCTTTCGCCACGCACAAAAACTATGCACAGAGGTGGTGACAGTGGTACCAGGTGACATTGCATTTTTTGATGCTAATGCGGCTGAAAATCATGTTAGTGGAGAGCCAACTAAACACGTTGTCGAAGGTGCCACCCCTTCTCCTTTTCGATTAATAGACTTTAAGCATCCATTTCTTTCACCCCAAACAAAATACACCAATGTTGAAGCCATTGCCGAATGTTGGCTGTATGAGCAACGCTACGGGAAAGAAAAGGGAACTTATGCACGAGATAAAGAGAGGAGCAATAGGAAAGCGTCATCTCTGCTGGCGTTACATGCAGCCTACGTGGAATTGTTAGAGTTACCACAGGATAAATGGAATGATGAGACTGAATATTTGACATACGATATTCCTTCTATATAAGCTTTGACGGAAAAAATGAGAACTTTCAAAGTAAGGGGTGTAGGTGTAAACTATGATGTGAAAGACATCACAGTATTGGCAGCAAGATCGGGCCATCCATCAAAATATACATATTCGATGATAAAAAACGCTTCCCGATGTTAGTAGAGAAGTATCACTCTTCGACCCTCTCTAATTACATCTCGTCGATCGTCCCTCCTAAGAGTTGGAAAAAAGTAATGCCCATCTCTTTGATAGAGTTCGAAGGAAATTATTTCCCCTATCGCGGGCCAGAGATAACCAAAAACACTGGGAGGCTAACTCCTACAGTGAAAGCAAAGGTAATTTTTTCTTACCTATGTGAAAAAGTATGTAATATCACAAACAATCCAACATAAAACTTACAAACAATTCATCATAAAATCGGTATTAACATTGACATATGCTGGGTGTGAATGGCAGTCTCGGATGGCGGCGGAAGAAAAAAAGGCACAGGGATTGGAAGAAGGACCTTCCACAAGGCAAAGAAGAAGAGTTTGTACTGCAAGTAAAAAACCTCTAAAGGAGACAGTGAAAACAAAAGTGTTGCGGGAGAGTGATGAGGAAAACTCGGAGGAAAATGAATCGAAAGAGGACAATATAGAGAGTTTGGAGAAAACTACATTAGGAAGGAAATGCGACCGTCCCAAAAAGGTTCGAAGGGGGCCCAAACCCCGTCTGTCACCGAGTTTGGGAGGCCCAGACGAAAAAACTTCCCTTACAAACACCGAGGAAGACGAGGATGAATGGGATAGAAACGCCTTTAGCGTAGAGTGTGAAAGCATGTCGGAGGATGCTTCGTCAACGGACGAAGACCAAGAAAACGAAGATGAAGCGGGTGGAGAGTATTCGAGGGACTTGAAAAATGTGGATGAGTGGCTTCGACCCTTTCACTACTTGCAGAGCAAAATCACTTGGAATCGCCTGAAAAGTTTTGATCGGGAAGAGCGGCTCATAGAGGTAGAACGGCGGATACAGCTGCCAGAAAAACGAGAAGGTGGGGAAAGTGTTATTGATGGATGGTTGGAAAAGCACGGAAAAAACAGCCGCAAATATCTTCTTAGTGTTAACTCGCATCTTTTTTTTGGAAAAACTTTGTAAAACAATGTAACGCTTACGGGTGTAACAGTAATAGCGGATCGAACTTGTTTATAAAAGGGTATTTAGGCGTTATGATTATAGATTACTAAATTTGGTAGACGTTCGTGAAAGAATCACGCGATTTGGAGTTATATTTCAAAAGTTATAGCTATGGGTGTACTTAGGTGGCAGTGCGAGGTCTAAATAACAGGTGGGTATCATTGAAACGGGTTAAGGGTCAAATTGGTACCGAAATTTCGCGTGAACGTTTCATAAAGTTCTAATGAAACGTTCAGTATGCATGGTACTTCGTTTCGTACAATTTTTAGTACGAAACTTCACTTTCACTTAAGGGAATTTCGTAAGAAGTTTCGCGTCCAAAATTTGTGACGCACGATCGTGCAAAGTCGCGTTTCGTTTGGCGCGCGCTTTTGCACGTAAATGTTACGTAGTGAAACGTAGCGTTTGATTGGTTAATAAAGTGCTAAGTAGTTAGTAAGAGATTTCGCACGTTTTTGCATTGGTCAGTCCGAGTCCTTGCCAATCAATGATTGGCCCAGGTAAAAGCCTGGAGCGTTGACTCTGGCCTGGCTAGTCCAGGGCGATGAGGGATAAATAGGGAAGTGTAAGAGGAGAGTAGACATCTTTTCCTTAGGAAAAATTTGTGGAAATTCCGGTTGATCTTGGTCCTGAGCGATTAATACCAAATTGGAGGAAAGGCATTTTGCATTTAAATCTCTTACTAACTAAATAGTGTTTAAGTAGTCAAGAGATAGAATTATTAAGAGTGGAGGGTAGTGGAAAATACTTTAATAAGAAGGATTGAGCCACGAGGGCAAGAGACCAAGCTAATGTTATGTGGACAAAAGCTTCTTCTAATTTAAAGTTGATCCTTATGTGAATGTTGTCCAATGTGGATGTGTATTTTCCAATGTGTGGAATGTGTGGTTGGAAATGTTTGTAGTAATGGGATTTTCTGTGAGGAAGGAGATCCTGTTACATATGGTATCAGAGCTTTGGTTAGAAACTAGGGAGAATTTTGCTCACCCGAAAATCGATTGCCGTGACCGGTGAGGGTGCTCTAACTTGTGTCGGTAGAACCAGAATGAGAAGTGGTAGGGGGTTGGAGGGAAACTAAGTGACCACACTGCCAGCGGCCGCTGGTAAGATGTGGGGCGTGCTTAGGTCCTAAGGACTCAGGCGGGGTGGGCAGTGTAGCCACCGCTGAAGCTCACTCCAATTACCTAGAGGCCAAACAAACTTGCCTTCTCCTAGCAATGATTCATGTGTAGAGGGAGGGCTTGAAGCCATGAAGGGTGAGGATGTGAGGATTATAGGACAAAAGATCTTGATGTAGTGGGAAAAAAGAAATTTGCTAATGGAGGAGAAAGAAAGTGGAGTACTTTACTTCTTCAAGAGCAAAGGAGTCCAGAAATGACTCAAAACTTTTCAAACACTAAATTGTTACCTTTGATTGATTTCAATTTTGCTGTTGCAAAATTTATGGTTAAATCTTACCTTTGAGAGCTTTCAATTTTGCTGTTGCAAAATTTGTGGGGAAATTTTTACCTTTGGTTTCAATGTTGGGAAATTGAAAATTCTGAATTTGTACAACTTACAGTCAATGTCTTTTTAATCTCCCAGATCTTGATCTTTTCAAAGGATTTGTTAAGGAGAAGAAGTTTTGGATTGGAGCAATCTGAGGACTTCAAATTTGCAGCAAATTTCTTTGGGAAATTATACTCTAACTTTACTTTTGCTTGATTTAATTGTGTGATAATGGAAAATTTTGCATGGAAACGTGAAATGGATAATGCTTTGAATGTGTTGAAGAAGCGAACTGTGAAATTGGTCAAAAGATTTAATAAACATGCTGCCGCTGTGGATGAAACCATTTCCGAATTGAAAAGTGAATTGAAAGTTGTTAAAGAAAATGGAAATGTTTCAAATGGGAAACTAGATGAACTTATTAACTTAATTCAGACCAACAATAATATGAATGACCAAAAGGGTGAGAGTAGTAAAAGAAATGCTTGTTTTAGGGAGGATGATCATGTTAGACCTAAGAAGATAAGGGATCTGAAATTGTCTATTAGTGAGGCACCATCGTTTGATGGTAAGAGGATCGATGAGTTGGATGCTTGGATTTTTCATATGGAGTATTATTTGGAGTCTAAAAATTGCGATCGTGATGATTACACTTCTTTTGCAGTTAGCTGTCTGAAAGGCGATGCTCAAATTTGGTATTATACTCAGAGAAGGTCTACATTGATTCCTGATAATGCTGATTGGGAAACTTTTAAAACCGCGATCAAATCGCGTTTCTTGTTTGTCACTTTTAAATCCAGAATGGAAGAAAAGTGGTTAAATTGTAAGCAGACTGGATCTGTGAAGGATTATATTGTGGAATTTGACTCATCTAGCATTCATGTCATAGCTTTGACTGATGAAATGGCTAAATTGCATTTCTTGAACTATTTGAATCCTATACTTAAATCAAAGCTAAAACATCAAAATTTTAATAATTTGAAGGAATTACAAGATAAGTCATTGGAATTAGAGGATTAGTTGGGGTATAATCAGGAAACTCGATCACTCAGGGGTAATTTAAATGAAGTATCATAGTGGGATGAGGAGGAATTTGTTGAAGAGGGTTTGAATGCTGGTTTGGTGAATAAGCAAAATATCTTCACGGGAATCAAAACGGTGGACATAGTGTTAATGCATGAAATAAATTTAACAATAGAGGGGGGTACATTAAAAGTCCTAAACCAAACATTAATGCCCAGAAGCCTAACCTTAACATCTTCACATGCACTATTTGTGAGAAAAAGGGTCATAGAGCATTTGACTGTGCACAACTGAAAAAGATTAACTGTTATAACTGTGGAGAGGAGGGACATTTTAGTAGAGAGTGCATAAAACCCAAAAAAAAAGTCACTTGTTTCAAATGCGGAGGTCCAGATCATTACGCTAAAGACTGTACAGATAAAGGTTCTCTAAAAACAACCGAAGTAAATGAAGGTCTCCAAGAGGATATTGCATTATATCTAGCTGAGCAAGAAGCCTAGGAGGTGGGAAACGGAAAAGACTAACTGAAAGTCCTCAGTTGAGTCAACCGGATCCTGAAGTTAAAGAGTTAACTTTGGAGAGCAAATTAAACTAATGGAAAAGTTAGGATAGCTAAATTTATTATGATTCTCACTACACTGCATAGTTTAAAGAATCCTTCTGATGAAATTCTCAACAACAGACCTATGTTAGGACAGTTAAGTAATGATGACACCAAACACAGTTTGATTAGATTCGAATCATTAGTGGAATGAAAACCGTTGAAAGTAATGGTTGATTCAGGTGCCACACATAATTTTATTTCACATAAGTTTGTAGAGGGAAATAAAATTCCTATTGTCATAAGGGAAAAGCCTTTACATGTTCAAGTGGCAAATGGTAATAAGTCCACATTAGACTTACAAACTGACACGATAGAAGTTGATATCCAGGGTCATAAAATGAAAGTAGTGTGTGAAATAATAAATTTGGGAAGTGGAGAACTAATTTTAGGAAAGCCTTGGTTAACTGAATACAATCCTCAAATTAATTGGGAAATTAACATCTTGAAGGTGAAGTCTGAAAACGGTTGGAAGGTTTTGCAAGCATTATCTCCTAAGAAATTGCATATGAATCATATAAACAACATAACCAGATTGAGAGTGGAAGGTTTGATATCTGCTAAACAATTTAAAAAGCACTTAAAATATATAACAAATCATGCTTTCTTGTTATTAGTAACTGAGGCAGTTACTGATGAAAGGGGGGGAGAAAACACTAACATTGATGTCATCCCTAAATCAGACACCACTAAAACTTTCGAAAAACTAAAATATAATTTTGTAACTGACATTAATACATCTGATGTTGTTGTTAAAGATTTGATTTTTGAATTTCAAGATGTTTTTCCTAATGATTTACCCTGAGGAAGGCCACCTTCCCGAGTTGTGGAACATGTTATTAACCTTGAACCTGGTTGCAACCCTCATGTCACAGGAATTTATAAGCACAGTTTCTTTGAGCAAGAGGAGTTAAAAAAACAGATCAAATAACTCCTAGAGAAATGACATATTCAGCCCAGCAAATCACCGTATGGAGCACCAGTTCTCTTCGTCAAAAAGAAGGACGGAACATTGAGAATGTGTGTCGATTATCGTAGTCTGAACAAGATTACGGTGAAGGATAAGTATCCGTTACCTTTAATTTCTGATTTGATAGATCGTTTAAAAGGTGCTAAAGTATTTTCGTTGATTGACCTGCGTAGTGGCTTTAATCAGGTGCCAATTAGAATTGAGGATGTTAATAAAATTGCTTTCAGGACTAGGGTAGGTCATTTTGAATGGATAGTGATGCCATTCGGCTTAACGAATGCACCGCCTACTTATCAAAGATTAATGAACCAAACTTTTTCTGATTACATAGATGATTTTGTTCAAGTGTTTATAGATGATATTCTAATTTAAAGTGAATCTAAAGAACAACATGTAATTCATTTAAGAAAAGTTTTGGAAAAGTTAAGAGAAAGAAAATTATATGGAAAATTGTCAAAATCCAACTTTCTTAAAAGTGAACAATTATTTTTGGGACATATAGTTAGTGGAGAAGGTGTTAAAACAGATCCATCTAAAATCATTGCAATCCAAAATTGGAAGCAACCTACTAATGTCACGGAAGTTAGATCATTTTTGGGATTGGCCACCTACTACAGGAAATTTATCAAAAACTTCAGTATGATCGCCGCACCTTTGACGGATTTACTTCGGGAAAAGGAGACGTTTGTGTAGGGAGCTGATCAAAAGAGAGCATTCGAGGAACTAAAAGGGAAGTTGACCTTTGCCCCAACACAGGTGTATCCTGACCCTGTTGGAGAATTTGAAGTTCTGATCACTACAGATGCATCTGATAAAGGTCTAGGTGCAGTCATAAGTCAAAAAGTTGGTAAACACTTATTGAAAAGTAAGCTTTAGTAAGTCTTAGAAATTTGAGTCTAGGACTTAGAATATTTTTGGAATACCAACTGTTCAATATTGACCGAATTTAGTGTGGATTTTTTGTAGTATCTACACGAATTGATATCTTTAAGTTAATTAGTGTGTAGGGCCGCCAATGAATGTAGACGTGATAAGAATCACCCGGATTTTTAGGGTATAGATATTGTTAGTGGACAATTCTGGTCCAAACACTTAGATTTTTGTCAGTAGGTTGTCTGGTGAACCATGTACATACGTTTTAGATGTTTTCTAGATATTTTAGATGTTTTTAGATCTTTTGAGTATTTAGTTCAATTAGGATTGATCAATTCAATACAGAATGTACATTCTACACAAGAATTAAGGAAATGAGAGCACTGAGTGCAGTTTAAGGTGTTTTATGCTCTATTGTCACTAATTTGCTTGTAGTACATGTTTGTTTGGTTGAAATACCTCTTTCGTTTGGAGTTACATATCTTACACTATAGATCTAGTCTTTTAGGCATTTCTCTTTGGGTTTGCTTCCGCTAACATGTCTGATAATGGCTCAGCTCCTATTGCAAGTGCTCCTATTAGCCCTAGTGCTCCACCTGCTCCTGCTGGTGCAAGTGTGGCTCCTAGTGGGAGTGG
This sequence comes from Zygnema cylindricum, assembly GCA_037447655.1. NCBI lineage: Eukaryota > Viridiplantae > Streptophyta > Zygnematophyceae > Zygnematales > Zygnemataceae > Zygnema > Zygnema cylindricum. The sequence continues at coordinate 871,351 of JBBHKE010000893.1, forward strand.
ATCACAGCCGAGTCTTAATGCCCATGACCTTCAACAGGTTATGGGCCCACCGCCCAAATTGCCTATTTTTGACGGAACTGACTACTTATACTGGGAAGATATGTTGAGCTCATATTTCGAGGAGAGGGACTTGTCACCCATTGTGGAAGGAACAGCGGATGTGACTGCGCCGGATTGGAGAAAGAAGAATCTCCATTGCCTCAACGTCTTGAAGCAGTCTATGACAAAAGATTTGGTAATGTCGTATCTTGAGATGAAGAAAGCATCTGATGTTTGGTTTAGTGTACGTGCTATGTATGTTCAGCTAGATGTTACCGTCCAGACTAACATAGCCACTCAGATTTTTGAATTTAAGTATTCTGGAGGTAGTATGTCAGATCATTGTCATGCTATGAAAAGGTTGTTTCTTCAGAGTACTAGTGCAGGTGGGGACTTTTCACCACCTCAGCAGGCTATGTTGTTGATGAGAACTTTGCCCGATGAATATAAGGGAGCCATGGATAGGCTTAGGGCTATTCCACAACGTCAATGGAACATAGCATTAGCAATTCAACTTATTTTGAGTGAAGAAGCTAACCAAATATACTTGACGGACCCAGGTATTGAACCTGGAACCTGCCGTCCGACCAGTTAGCGCAGCCGTTATCTTTAACTGTTCAGGCACTAGCTAACCAGTTTTCAGACTCTAAGATTGGCAATGGCAGTGGCAGAGGTAGTGGTCCTAGAAGGACACCTTTGACATGCTATTATTGTGATGAAAAAGGCCATGTTTTCAGATTGTGTAATGCCTACAAGAGAGCGAAAGCTACAGGAAATTTTCGATCTGGTTGGGACGAAAGCCGGGTTCCTTCTCAATCTGGTGGACGGCCAACTTCTCTATTCAACGAACTAAAGGAGGAGGATGTGAGCAGCTATCCTATCAACAGCGAAAAGAAATACTTTGCGATGGCACAAGCAACGGAAGGCGTGGAGGAAGACGAATGGATAATGGACTCCGGTGCATCTGCCCACATGTGCCGCAATCGCCATCTATATGAGAGTATTCAATCTATTTCACCCATCAAAATTTATTTTAGTGATGATACCTTTGTTGAGTCAAAAGCAAAGGGGAGGGTGTCACTTATGTTGGATTGCGGCGACTCCGGAGATTGCGGGAACGAATCCGTCTATGACACGTGTCGACAATTTGGCCATGTTGTACAATGGTCGTACAAAAAGTACACCGGCACCTGTACTTTTTCTCTACGTCAGTGGTAGAAAAGAAAGGTTTTAAAACTATATCTGAGAATGGAAAGAAAACAGTGAGTAAGAATGGGAAAATAGTTGCAGAAGGATTTGCTGGAGGAAACAATTTGTATCGGTTGAGTCTTGCAAATGATAATGACAATGATGTTATGTACTCAAGTGTAATCAGTGATTGTGATTTATGGCATAAACGTTTAGGACATGTGAATTATGATAGATTAGAAAAGATGGTAAATCAAAAAATGGTGGAAGGTGTAAAAATTAGTCAAAAACCAGCATCAAATGTATGTGATGGTTGTGCAATGGGAAAAATTCATAAGTTGCCTTTCCCTACGCAAACTGATCATAGAAGTAGCAGGGTGCTAGAACTAATTTATTCAGATGTATGGGGGCCATCTAGGTATCCATCTGTGGGAGGTGCTAAGTTTATGCTTACCTTTACTGATGACTATAGTAGATTTACTACAGTTTATTTTTTGAGAAGTAAGGATGAAGTTTTTTCAAAATTTAAAGAGTATAAGGCTTGGGTTGAGAATCTACATGAGAGAAAGATAGCGGGATTCAGATCTGATAATGGAGGGGGAGTACATTTCTAATGAGTTTGCAGAATTCCTAAAATTGCATGGGCATCTCACGTCAACTAACCGTTCCTTATTCTCCGGAACAAAACGGTGTTTCAGAAAGGATGAATAGGACCATATCAGAGTGTGCTAGGACAATGATGGCTGATATGGACATAGATTACAAATTTTGGGCAGAGGCTATGCATTGTGCAGCTTATGTGAGAAATAGGCTAGAGACAAGGGCAATAAAAGATAAAACTCCTTATGAAATATGGACAGGACACAAACCAGATGTAAGTCACTTCAAAGTGTTTGGAAGTAAGGTATTTTTGCTAGATAATGATCCACAAAAATGGAAATTAGAGCCAAAAGGCATACCAGGTATATTTTTAGGGTATGATGATCATGCCAATTTGTTATAAAGTATATGACATTAAGAGAAATAGAGTTGTGGTAGCCAGAAACATCATAGTGAAGGATGAGGGAAGAGGAGTAGATGTATTTAGTCAATGTAGCAATAAAACGAAAGATAAAAGTGTTGATTATGTCTTTTTAGAGGAAAATCCTTTATTTTTCAAGAAAAATGTAGAAAATGCATCTAGTTTAAGTCAAAATGACTTGGAATCATCTTCTCCACTAGAAACAGGAAGTGTTATGCCCGAAAGAGTTGTAGAATCTCCTCTACCTCAAGCTGAAACCGAATCACAAGAAGAATCACATGTATCAAGGAGGAGGACCCAACCATCTATACCAGCGACAGAATTTCCAGGTGGAGTGAGGCGAAGTGCACGACTCAGGGGAAAAAATGCAGCCTTTGCTCATTCTGCACACATAGAAGAGCCTTTAACATTGAAAGAAGCTTTTTCGAGTAATGAAAGGGAACATTGGGTGGAAGCCGTCAATGAGGAAATGAAGTCCATCATGGAAGCCCAAACTTGGGATCTGGTGGAACTTCCTCCAGGAAGAAAGGCTATTGGAAGTAAATGGGTGTTTAAGTTAAAATTGAACCCTGATAATACCATAGACAGGTATAAGGCTCGCTTGGTTGCTAAGGGATATAATCAAAAGGAGGGGATAGATTATGAAGAAACATTTTCACCAGTTGTAAGGTTTCCAAAATGTCCGCATCTTACTTACATTAGCTGCTATAGAGGATTTTGACATCCACCAAATGGATGTCAAAACTGCCTTTTTGCATGGTGATTTAGATGAGGTCATTTATATGAAGCAGCCTGAGGGTTATGAGGAAGTAGGAAAAGAAAATCTTGTGTGCAGACTTTTTAAAATCATTGTATGGCCTAAAACAGGCCCCTAGGCAGTGGAACCGAAAATTAGATGAGTTCTTGACAGGATTAGGATTTACTAGAATTAGCTCAGATCATTCAGTATATGTGATGTGTGGTGATAATCCTGATGAGGTGATATTCATTGCCGTGTATGTTGATGATTTGCTGCTAATTAGTAGGAACAAAGAGGGAATTGCTAGGGTAAAACAGGCTCTTAATTCAAAATTTGAAATGAAGGATTTGGGTGAGGCAAAATATATCCTTGGAATACAAGTTGAAAACGGATAGAGAAAAGAAAATCATTAGGCTAACTCAAAAAGAAGCAATAGGAAACATGTTGGAAAAATTTGGCTCGGCTGATGCCAAAGGTTGTGCAACTCCTATGGAGTATAAGCAAAAACTTGAAGGAATGGAGCATGAGTTTGGAGTCATAATAGATGAGGAACTCAGTGCAGAAGAGCAAAAATTTATGTCCCAAGTACCCTACAGGCAAGTAGTAGGAAGTTTGATTTACTTCATGAATTGCACTAGGCCTGATATATCTGCAGCTGTTGGTGTGTTGAGTAGAAGTCTACAAAATCCACGAAAGAGAGATTGGGAGGCAGCAAAAAGGGTCTTAAGATATCTTGTTGGGACTAGAAATCTTTGGCTTACTTTGGGAGGGGACAAGGTTAGTATTAATACTTGGAGTGATGCTAGCTATGGTGATGTGCCCTAGTAGGAAGTCTACAACAGGGTATGTCATTCAGATTGGAAGTGGAACTTGTAGTTGGAGTAGTAAACTTCAAAAAGTCACGGCTCAATCTACTATGGAAGCCGAATACATGGCTGCGAGCGCAGCCTTGAAAGAGTTGCTATGGATTAAGGCATTTCTTCAAGAATTGGGTTTTACGCAACACGGGACACAAATAATGTGGTGCGACAATCAAGCAGCCATTTCTGTGGCTACAAACCCTAGTCACCATTTTAAGAGTAAACATATGGACATTCGGCTACATTTGGTACGTGAGAAAGTCTTTGCAAAGGTGGTAAAACTTTGTTATTTGCCTGATGAGAAAATGGTTGCGGACATGTTGACAAAAGCCCTTCCCGCTCCTAAATTGGAGTACTGCAGAAAAGCATGTGGTCTAAGTGAGTAAGCCTTCTAAAGCTTAAGGGGAGTATTGAAAAGTAAGCTTTAGTAAGTCTTAGAAATTTGAGTCTAGGACTTAGAATATTTTTGGAATACCAACTGTTCAATATTGACCGAATTTAGTGTGGATTTTTTGTAGTATCTACACGAATTGATATCTTTAAGTTAATTAGTGTGTAGGGCCGCCAATGAATGTAGACGTGATAAGAATCACCCGGATTTTTAGGGTATAGATATTGTTAGTGGACAATTCTGGTCCAAACACTTAGATTTTTGTTAGTACAGTGTCTGGTGAACCATGTACATACGTTTTAGATGTTTTCTAGATATTTTAGATGTTTTTAGATCTTTTGAGTATTTAGTTCAATTAGGATTGATCAATTCAATACAGAATGTACATTCTACACAAGAATTAAGGAAATGAGAGCACTGAGTGCAGTTTAAGGGATTGGCCACCTACTACAGAAAATTTATCAAGAACTTCAGTATGATCGCCGCACCTTTGACGGATTTACTTCGGGAAAAGGAGACGTTTGTGTGGGGAGCTGATCAAGAGAGAGCATTCGAGGAACTAAATGGGAAATTGACCTTTGCCCCTACACTGGTGTATCCTGACCCCGTTGGAGAATTTGAAGTTCTGATCACTACAAATGCATCTGATAAAGGTCTAGCTGCAGTCATAAGTCAAAAAGTTGGTAAACACTTTCATCCTATTGCTTTTGAGTCCAGGAAATTCAATGATGCTGAAAAGAATTATCCAGCACAGGAAAAGGAATTACTGGCAATTGTACATGCATTGGTAAAATGGCGTTGTTATTTGCATAATAAAAAATTTACGGTTCACTGTGATAAAAAGCACTTTCTTATCTACAAAGATTTATCTACAAAGATTAAGCGGTGCACAGATTATGACTGGCAGACATGTTAGGTGGATGCAAAAATTGGCATATTTCAAATTTAATGTCAAACATATTCCCGGGAAGACAAATGTAGTCGCACATCCTTTAAGTAGATGTTTTGAAAAAAGTGTTATGGTACAAGATGAATTATTTTTAGATGCTGTAAAAATGGTTATGATAAAGATCCATATTTTGCCGTGATTTGCAAAAATATTTCGGGAGAGAATTGTGACCCATTGAATGAGAGGCATGTCAAAAACTTCAGACTAGAGGACGGTTTATTGTATCTGCAAATAGGGGATAGATTATGCATTCCTGAAGTGGGAGACTTAAGAAATCAACTTTTTCAAGAAGCTCATGAGCATTTAGGACATCTAGGTCGAGATAAAACTCTAAGCCGCTTGCAGTGTAGATTGTTTTGGCCCGGGATGGCAAAAGGGGTGTCGAAACACGTGGAAAGCTGTGTCCTTTGCCAGCAGAGCAAATCTAGTAACCAAAAACTTAGAGGTCTCTTAAAACCGTTGGATATCTTTGAAAAACCATGGGAATCTATCAGTATGGATTTTATTCTCAGGTTGTCAGCTTCATCTAGAAGAAATGACAGTATCATGGTTGTAGTTGATAGGTTCAATAAAATGGCAATCTTTATCCCTTGCAAAACCACTCATTCAGTTGTAGATATTGCAAAGTTATATTTTGACAACGTGGTAAGACATCATGGAGTCCCTCTATCTATTGTCAGTGATAGAGATTCTAAATTTACGTCTTGTTTTTGGAAAGAATTACAACAAAATTTAGGCACTGACTTGAAAATGAGTACCGCTTATCATCGTCAGACAGATGGACAGACAGAAGGAATGAACCATACACTAGAGGAAATGCTTAAAACTGTTTGCAGTGGAGTTCAGAACACATGGGAATCTAAACTGCCATTAATGGAATTTGCATACAATTCATGTAAACATGCTAGTACAGGATTCTCACCATTTAAAGTTGCATACGGATACCAACCTAGGGAAGCATTAGACTTAAGAACAGGGGTCACTCAAGAGAATAAAGGTTATGGAACAGAGTTTTGGGAATACATTCAAACAGTTTGGAGAACTGTCCGTGATGCGTTAGTGGAGGCACAAAGGAGGCAAGAATTAAATGCTAACCGTAAACGGGGTGATTGGGTGTTACACACAGGAGACAAGGTTTGGCTTTCTACAACCCATTACAGGTGCAAGATCGAGGGACAATCTGATCCTACGGGGAAATTCGCTCCTAAATACATTGGACCATTTACTGTAATCGAGATGATATCGTCAGTTGCTGCCAAATTGGACTTTCCGCCGTCAACAAAAATTCATCCAGTGATACACATCAGCCAATTGAAACCAGCGAATCTTCGACCAACCGAAGGAGAATTGGAATTGGATCCCTCGATAATTATAGAACCTGAAGTCCACAGATGGGTAATAGATTGGGTTGGTCAACGGTTCAAGGTCGGCGATACTATATTCTGGCAAGTGCATTATCTAGGAAGGCCTGAATATGAGTTAACTTTAGAGGATAAAAATTCTGAATTTTTACAGAGGTATTGGAGAGACAATAATATAGAGGTCCCGAGAGACAATATAAGAATGGTTGAGCCACGAGGGCAAGAGACCAAGCTAATGTTATGTGGACAAAAGCTTCTTCTAATTTAAAGTTGATACTTATGTGAGTGTTGTCCGATGTGGATGTGTATTTTCCAATGTGTGGAATGTGTGGTTGGGAATGTTTGTAGTAATGGGATTTTTTGAGAGGTAAGAGATCCTGTTACAACGGGCAGGAGAATTACGCGCTCAAATTAGTTGCATACCATAGGAAAGAAAGGGGGATTACACCGCAACGGTGGAAAGACATTACAATGGGAGAGATGTTCGCATTTATGTGCATGTTGATTTGCAATTGGATTAAAAGGTCGTGTTATGATTCAAAGACGTTTCGTAAAGGGACCAGTGACGAGTTACAATACCCAAACAGAGGCAGAATAATCCTAGAAAAGAGATTTCCTCAAATTAAGAGAAATCTGCATGGAAGGTCTAATGAATACAGACCCTCAAAGCACGATGATCCGCAACGTTAAGCTTATGGCAGGTAAGGTGTCCTTTGCATTTACGTGGTAAGACCATGAATATTTGTTGTTTATGTTAGCCTTTAAAAATTAAACACCTACACTACAATTAACTCTGCAAAGTGTGCGTGGTGGACAGGTTGAACCGTTGATGGATGAGCATAAAGAAACGTTCATGCAATATTATCGCCGTGAAACTTATTTGAGTTTGGACGAGAGATGGAATCCGGACAATAGTATGTTGAACCCTATAAAACGTTTCTCTTCCAATAAACCTAAGTCATAACACGGGATGCAACAGTTCGCTCTAAACGACGCTGTGACAATGTCTTAACTAACCTACGAGATAGACGTCAAAAGGGGAGAATTCAGTGGAGTTGGTGCTAGAGCAAGGATCGTAAGGGCGTTATGTGAACCGATAAAGGAGGACGAATTAGTCGTAGTGATGGATAGAATGTATACAGGAGTTCCCATTTTCCGGTGATTGAGGAGTGGAAAGGGGTGGGGGGCTTTAGGAACAATGTTGGTGCGAAAGCGCAGCGTAACAAGGAAAAGCTTAACCTCTTTGAGTTACCTGGATGAAAAGTTGTTAAATGGGCTAAAAAGAAAAACAGATGGGGTGACGAAGATGGTGGCTAAGTTGGGTGACTCAAGTTTCGAGTTGTGTGACCAAGAGGGTATGATGACATGTGTGTGGGTGAACAAACGAAATGTTGTTCCCTCGGTGTGGATGTTGTCCACGTGTTTCGGAGCTCGTCCCGAATTTGTTTAGCGATGTAGAGAAGGTAGCCAAATAGTGCGGTCAGAGTGTGTAACAATGTATAACAAATACAAAGGAGGAGTAGACAAGTTTAACCGAGCTTGTTTGGAAGGGGCAACTTTCCAAAGGACCATATACATCAACGTCGATGGTGGTTGAAACTCTTTATGGGATTGTTGGACGGAGCAATGAGAAATGCTTTGATCCTGTACAACATGCTACACGAGGCGGAAGGAAAGCCGCACACCACAAAAGAAAAATTTTTGGACCTGCTCCAAAAAGAATTATTGGAAAGGAATGCGATTAGTGAATACGGCTTTAAAAATGGCTGCAGGGGGTCCATATTTGACGGGGGAAAAACATGTATCGGTGTCGCTGCACGAAATCCCTAAATACGCCAAACGAGTTGGCGGCCGTGAGGAAATTAGTGCCAAATGTAAAGAGTGCGCGTTTGCACACTCAAACGGGCTATAGTGTTCCCACAAAAATTGTCGCGCGAAAGGAAAAGAATGGAAAGGGAAGTCCACGGGAAGGCATCAGACTAGATACGGTTGTAAAAAGTGTGAAGTGCCCTTGTGTCGCAACGTTTGCTTCGACAAGTACCACGAAGCCGAGAGAAAAAGAGAAAAAGATCAGTTGAAAAAGATGAGGAAATTGCAAATGTTGCATAAAGAAGAGGAAAATAACATGGAGGGAGAGTGAGATATATTGAACGTATTTTGAAGAAGTGAGCACCGAGAAAAACAAGACGTTATGCTTTCGAACAAGCTATCAACATAAATAATCGGGTGAGAAACATGGGGAACCATAGAGAAAGATGATACTCAACGAACGTAAGAATGAGAACGCAATGACTTATCGCAAGCCAAAATCCGGTGAGAAAAACCCGGTTGTTACCAATAGCCGCAATCGACCGAGCCTCTCTTCCTAGCGTATCGGGCCGTATTTCGAGCGTATCTTTACAGCGACACACCGGAATCACGCACACTTAATATTGACGAAAACAATACTTCAAAATCTACGCAGCGACTTGTCGCAAGCCAAAATAAGGCGAGGGAAACGGAAAGACCAAGTGCTAACAAGTCATAAAATTGCATCAAATCCCTTCCTCGGGTACCGCGCCGTATTTCGGCTATAACTTCGTAAACAAACACCGGATTGACGTTCTGTAAATTCTACCAACAATAAGACTTGTAAAGCTAGACAACGACTTATCGCAAGCCAAAATCCGGCGAGGGAAACGGAAAAACTCAGTGTTTAACAAGTTATGAGCCCTCATCCACTCCCTTCTTCGAGTACTTCATAAAGAAACACCCGATTGACGTTCCGTAAATTCTGCCAGCAATAAGACTTCTAAAGCTAGACTACGAGCTATTACAACCCAAAATCCGGCGAGCGAAAACGGAAAAACCGAGTGTTTAACAGGTTATGAGCCCACATCCACTCCCTTCTTCAAGTACCGCGCCGTATTTCAGCTTTAACTTCGCAAAGAAACACCGGATTGAAGTTTCGTAAATTCTACCGAAAAGAAGACCTCTAAAGCTAGACAACGAGCTTTTTCAAGCCAAAATCCGGCGAGCAAAACGGAAAAATTGAGTGTTTAAAACAAGTTATGAAATTGCATCTACTCCCTTTGTCGCGTACCGCGTCGTATTTACAACGAGACACCGAAAACACGCGCATTTATTTTTTACGAAAAAAAAAACTTCAAAAGCTACGCAACGACATATAGCAAGTCAAAATCTGGTGAGCGATTGCGAAAATCTGTTTGTTATAAGGATGATAGTTGACCCGACCTATTTCTTGGAGTACTTGGTCAGTTAATTTGGACACAACTTTCAAACGTCAAATCAGAATTGTGCGCCGCTAATTTCCTCGTGAAAAAGACATCAAACGCTAAGAAACGTGCTTTTCTACGTCAAAATCTGACAATCGACGGTGAAAAATCATTTCTTCCAAGTTAATACCTGAAAAATCCAATGTAGTGGATTTTTTGTACACTGTTTAGATGACCAACAGCCTAAGTCGTGGATGTGTTCGGTTTTGGGTTTTTATATTTTAATTTTGTAGAAGACTTTAATTTAATAAACTTTGACTTAGTCGAATTTTTACTGAAACGTAAGAATCGGAAGAAACAACAAGTTTTTCCAAAAGTCCAAATGAATTGGACTTTTTAGAAAATAGTCCAATAAAATGGACTTTGGCAACTTAAAGGTTAATGGAAGTCCGCCCTTAGGGTGGACCTCCATCAGGCGAAAAGTGAGGTTCATTACTGGAAAAAGTGCATTTTTGTACAGTGCCGACGCATTCTCGTACATGGCCGTACTGTTTTTTTTTTATTCGAACATGATTACTGTAGATTCGTCAAGATTCTCCAAACTTTTTGGGCGACAACGTCGACCGTCCGATTATGTGTTTTCGAAGCAAGCACGCGTGGAAAGGTCACTTAAGAACCACGCGCCTTCGCACGTAGGCCACGCGCATTCGGACATAGGCCATGCGCCTTCGGACATATGTCACGCGCCTTCGGACAGGCGGGAATCAAATCCAACGAACACCACCGTCGAAGAATGTGCCGTGACGCCTCCTCCACCATCCGTTGAAATCCGGAATTTGCGGCGCCACGACGAAACACGAACGACAAAACAGAGACAAAAAGGACAAAACACGAACGTCCAAATTGTACATTCACGTAATTTAACTTTGCAGCTGTCTATACGGATACGAGCTCAAATATTGTATTTGAGCTTTTGTAATCTTTGACTGCTCGCCGTCAGAACAGAAACCTACGTGCCTACGTGCATCCAATCGAAAGAAAGCACGTACGCGATAGATTCTTTGCTGACACGACCTCGTGGAGAAGTGAACGAAATATTACTGCCAGTAAACTTATCCGTACGATTACTGTCGGCACCTGATGGGAGAAGAGGCCATAAAGTGCCGTAATTTAAGGGGCGTCGATACAGTGTTAGGGAAAAGTGAGGTTGTTTACAGAAACCCGTACCCTTTCGTACCATGCCGTACTGCTATTTTTGTTTCTTTCGCAAAACAGCATTACAGCAAACAGAAGTTCCGACCAAGATTCTCCAAAGGTCCGGGAGCTAACATGGACCGTTGGATTATGCTTGGGTATTCATCCGCGAAGGAATCGCTCTATCCGGTTATGTATTTACTATTTAGGTACCCACCTCGTGGAGGTGGCTGGTCAAATATAGAGCGTGTAGATTTATTACACGTGTACTGTAAAGACACGTGTTCAGTGGATCACCACCGGATATTTCACACGTCACTCAGGGCATGTGCCACACCACAATCCAAAGTTCCAAACGAATTTCTTTGCCGAAATATATTTCGTAACGCGCTTTCTTCTGCCGTCCTTCCAGCTTCTTCGTGTAATGATTTGTATGGTACGCAAGTACATGGTACGGAAATGTAGATTTTAATTATTTAATTCTAAAAGCATAATGTATACGACAGCCTGTTTTCAGACACTAACCCCCGATGGCTCTTTAATCCAGAATACTACAGAGTACAGTAAGTAATGTTATGTTATCCGTACTATTACAGAAACCTCCCGATGGACAGTACGGCTTTATTAAAACTTTTTTCGATTGTCGGTGAACTGTCCGCGGCCACTAACCAACCACAAAGCGTAAGGGCCACAAATTGGAGGATCGGCCAAAATTGGTGTCAGTCAAAATCGATGGACCGTCTTATCTGGACATTTAGTTACAGCTGTCATTCCTCGAATTTGTAGGTAAATTCACTATTAATATGTCCAGGATGTTCGCTTTGGCGCGCCTCCCGGCAAATCTTCCCGAATCTTGAGTCTGGCCGAATTGATGAAACCGCTCCACTGTACTTTCGTTGAAATCCAGCAAACATATTCCCGAAAAGGTCCCTTTGTCGGCACTCGGCGGTTACATTATGTCGTCACGAAACGAAATAAGCTCTGTACAGTGTACACTATAATAAAACGAACCGGCGTAAAAATATCAATTAAAATTAAATGAAATCACGCGCAACGAAATCGAGCCACACTATCTACGAATCAACATTCTTACATGATAGCGAAATTTCGTTTCGTGCTTTTTCATATTTTCGTACAAGTCTTACAGTACTTTCAATTTAAACTTTAAAGAGGTTTCGTTTCAATTTGCGTCTAAGTTCAATGTAACGCTTAGACGACTAGATTTCAATTTTGCGGCTAAGTTACACCGCGCATCGTTATTAGTGTCAACGACACTAATTTGGGTTCTTAAAATTTTGATTTTTTTCCTCAAATAGGATACATGATTTTAATTTTTCCTTGACGTTAGTTAAGGTACCGTACAAAATAGGACCTTTTGAGCCGCCCAGGAATAATCATCATTTCCAAAAGGACAAAATCGCAGCTGCGTATGTGTACGGGCGGACGCCGATTAAAATATCTAGTAGCGTCACGCTAATGTACAATCTGAACGTTCTTACGGTTGTTGTGGTATCAACGGCCACGAAAACCGTTGCAAAATTAAAGTCTGTACAAATGTCCAAGGATGTACAATTTGTACGTAAATCGCTGTATCGCACATTTATGAAGGAGACGTCACAGGATGTCCTACAAACAAAGTTTTTTTTGTATCGTCGACCATACAACCAAGATTTTTTTGTCGTCGAACAGGCTGGCTTTCATGTCACACGGTACACTCCAATTGCCACATGTAAGTTTATTAATTCACGTCTGTCGTGGATCGATTCTGACTTTACAAGTGGACCAAAACACGCGTCCAGTAATCACAAACTCTCCTCCCGAGGACAGTTGGAGGAGACTAGCTACGTACTGGAAACAAGAAGCGTTTGCGTCGAAAATTGAAAATCGGACGGTGGTAGTTCTCTCCAAGAAGTCTGGAGAATCTCAACGAATTTTTAGTAAACATCTTTTGAAAAAAAAAAAAAAAAAACAGTACGGCCTAGTACGGAACGGTACTTTCTCCAGTAAACAACCCCACTTTTCGCCTGATGGAAGGTTACCCTAAGTTACTATCTAACGTGCTCTCACCGTGGAGCTCACGTAACGACAAAAAGTGACTGTTTGCAGCACTTTTATTTACATGTGGTTGCCGCAGTTTTGTTACCATAAAGTCATAAACCTTCGCCGACCGTGTGAATTGTAAATTTTATTATGACGGTCGACGTTCGCAAGCGCGGCAAAAGTTTAAGCGGTTGAAACAATGTTTTGAAAGTCAAAGCTGTCCAACCGATTGACCGTCAAATTTAAACTCAACGGTACTTTAATTGTACCAATGTGTACTTCAAAAGTACAATTTCTGACAAAATGACGTAAGTGGCTGTGCGCAACCAAAATAGTCACTGCCATGATCAATTCCCTTCCCAAATTGCCGTATGAATTCTCGTCCTCGAGCTAATCTGACGTCATACAATATATTTTATTTTGTCAAAACCTAGAAAGAAAATGGACGGCTGAGATCGGCTGTATCGCTTGTAGACAGATGCAGTTTTACAGTCAAACGCCTGCAAGAAGGCCTCAAAGGACCGGACGTGATTGGTGCATCTGACACATTTTTTATGCATTCCGTACATGTACTTTAGTTTCTCAAACATAGCACTTCCGTACACTGCAATTTTGTCGAATAGAGCACCATTAGGAGAAAACTTTAACAGCGAGGTTGAATCTGCTTTTATCCAACGGTAAATGTTTACAGCACTATCCTTATGATGCGACAAACTCCTCGTAGTTTCCGTACGTAGATGCACACGTGCGCAATAAAAAAATCGTATCTTCTATCTCGTTTACCACTGTGCCACGTGTTGAAATGTAGATCGCTAAATTGTAATGCGTGCCACAAAAGTTTCAGGCCTTCAGGGGACAAATTTTTTGCCTACCAATTTTTTGTAGCTAGTAACAAAAAAAAAAAAAAACGGTGGCAAACCTTATTGATCGTCATACGTTCGTACAGTAAAGTACAGTACTGTACTCTACTGTAGCTCTCGGTTCGTAGGGTACAGTACTGTACGTTGCTTCCATGTTGTTCTTTCAAAACTCTTTTGGACAGTCGACCAACTAGAATGACAAATGACAATTTTTCCTTTCATTTCTTAAGCATGTGAGACGCCTGCAAAATGCCAAAATATACGTCCATTCGTCTCAGAGTGGTCAAAGAAGATACAAATTGACTTTTTACAGGTAACACTTTGTACATGAACATAGAAATTGCAACTGTATTGTACGAAGCCGTTGGTGGTAACTGGTAGGTCCGGAAAATCTGTGCTAAAGACATTTCCATCGATATAGCAGGACTGTCCTTAGCGGTAATTCCGTCATTATCCATAAATCATAACCGAACTACAAGTCCATACCGGAAATGTCCGTACCATATTTCGAACTTCCAAACTTAGGATTTCCAGAAAGTCTAATTCCGGACTTCCATTACTGTAGCTGTTTAAGTAAATGTACGGATACGTTTGCTGATTGCCGTGTCTTCCATTACTAATTTACTACTGTATATAATATTAATATTGGGTATCGGGTAAAATCATATCGCGATAGGTTCGATACTCGATATATCGATAGTCGATCGGTGAGGGGCCTCGATATAACGTACCGGGACCAACATATTATATCGCGATACATTTGGTAAAAGGTGGTCTCCGTACAGATACCGATAAGGAATATCGTACGAAGAATCCGGTGGGGAGGGGGGAGGGGGGGGGGGGGGGGGGGGGGGGGGGGGGGGGGGGGGGGCTTTTGGAAAAAAAAATTGACCTAGCGTCACTTCGATATATCGTGGTATCGGTCGATATATCGCATAAATATCGCAATATTAAGCTCCTTGATATATCGATTATCGGATACCCAAATGTAAATATATATTGAATATTGGCAAGGGTCACTCGATACCCAACATTATCCATTAGGTCGCGTCCGTTAGCCCTTCGCCCCCTCCGTGGGGGGGCGCATCCCCAAGGGGGGTTGGGGGTTCTTTCGTTTTTTGTACGATAATTTCGTACGGCATTTGTGTGGACCCCCACCTCCCTCCAAATATATCACGATAGTTTTTGTTGTTCCCACGGCGATATATCGAGCTCTTTGACCGTTCGATATTCGATACATCAAATATCGAATTTATCGCGATAATAATTTTCACGATACAAAACATTAGTACTCAGTATACAGAGCATACAATATAGCATGCACTATCGCACTATAGCGTCTCACAATCCGACGCATACTTTGTAGCACGAAAATACAGTATCTGAGTTTGGACTACGCAAATTTTTTTTCTCCTTTTTTAGTTAATCATTTTGTGCCTTCACTTAATATAGTTAATAAGAGCAAATTATAAATCATGCTTGAAGCAAATCTGACTGCAAGGGTGTCACATTTTACGTGAACATTAAACTATTGCATCTCTCAACTATGTGGTTATTTTGGTTTGTACCACGGAGGCTTACGTGCAAATGTTGAAAATCGTAAAAGAGTTTTGAAGAAAACAAGCTGAATGTAAGATTTGTACGAGCGTACGAATTTAAAAGTCGTACGTGCATATTACTAATTGTGTGAACAGTGCAGTAGTTTTTTAATACTAAAAATCCCTTCCACGAAGGTCAATGTGAAGGTAAATGGAGCATGAGAGGGTATCTTATGGCAATGATTATTTTTTGAAGGTCACATGGTCTATATCATGCGCAAGGTTCAATGCTTGCACATCATGGAGTTTATCTTAATTTTCCATGTAGTAATTGTACAAAGTCAATGACATGTTTAAACCAAAATGAAAATAGGTACGAAACGATACGAAAACGTACGACATCCAATGAACAACCTATTTTTTTTGTGGAGGTTCACGCGTAGCTTGGCATTAAGATGCAACTTGAGCCTATGGGCATATGAAATTTGTGATACAAATGTGGAAGAAGCGCACGCCGACAATCGATACTGGAGTCCATTTAGTACTAGCTACATTAATGTAGTTATGTTACGAGACACTTACGCAAACAATGTTGTGAACAATAGTTTATGATTTCGTATTTTAAAAAACACTTTGTGATATACTTTATCAGTGTTGTGAACGATAACTTATGATTTTGTGTTTCAAAAAACACTTCCTAGAATACTTTACCAGCGATGAGCAGTGCAGTGCATAAAAATATAAACCAGTGAAACACTAAAACACTGTTCTAAGGGTTGTCCACCGCGATATTTATTTTTCAGTGTATCGGAGAAATATTCTGTTTAAATATCGGTCGGGATTGCCAATCAATATATTAATCCGATATTTTATCGATAAGAGGCTACAGAAGTACAGATACACAAGACCATGTGTACTACAGTAGTGAGAAAAGGGAATTCATTTTATCCACAGGTCCGAAAACACAATCGGACGGTCATAATCACCTCCGCACGATAAGAAGGTAAATCACAAAATACGCAACGGAAAGAAAACAAAACGTAAAGCACAATTTGTCAGAAACTCAGAACAATCACCACAGGCCGCGCCAGTGGCTTTTGCATTTCGCCGTACCGAATCGAGGCGAATATAGAAACAGAATTCTACATCACCTTTTGAATTATTGCATCACGTTTTGAACCTTACATCATACTTCGTACTTTTCGGTTAAAGAGCTGTTTCTCTCGGTCAAATCACTTGGTACATCACCTGATGCAAACATTTTCTGATTCGCTCTCCCTACTTTTTGGTCTCCACTATATTGGCCTTGCTATTGGTTTCTGTTATTAGTTCTTGCTGTCAGTTTCTTGCTGTTAATTTTTGCTGTCAATTTTTGCTGCCACTTTTTGCTGCCACTTTTTGCTGCCACTTTTTGCTGCCACTTTTTGCTGTCACTTTCTGCTGCAAGCATACACAACCGTTTGTTAATAATACTAGCCGACATTTTAAGCAGCCAATATTACAAGCACTTGTATGCATACACATTATTGTAACAGTCGTATCCATGGCTTCTTTATCCTTTCCCTCTAAACAGCTTGACAGTAAACTTTCATCCTTAGGAATACCAACAGGCAGGCTTGCCTCAACAAATGAAAGGAAAAAAAAACCTTTTTTGCAGCTACAAACCTTATCATTATTCTTGCTTTGCAGTGTATTACTTCTGATCTGGAGTACAAGGGCAAATGCTGGTGATCCTGCGCCAGTCGCTACTTGTCCGAAAGTTAAAAGTAAGATTTTTTAAGCGAGGCTTAAACGAATGTAGTATATTCTCCACAAATATAAATCCAATTTCTGGTTTTTTCTTTGATTAGAAATGGACACCAATGTGACATTGTCTTGAAAAGTTAAATGAACAGGCTTTAAAATCAATACGGACAATGATAGGTAAAAACGTCACGCTTTTGGAGAGAAGTATGTTGAAAATATTAGGCAAGATGGAAACTTTCTAAAATTTGAGTACTTTAATTCCTCGAATTCTGAAAATTTGGGGAGGACAGTTTTCACACTGAAATTGTAAGCAAACAACACGTTCAACAATGTGGTATAAGATTAATATGAGGTTTTTTTTTCGTTTTTAGTACTACTGAATATTGATAATCTCTGAAAATAATAACCAATCTCAGGAAGTGAAGTTGGTTCCCTGATACGAGATGAATAGTTTCCGAAAGTGAGGTTCAGCAAAATCTGGAAACTTCTCCTTATTTTGATAATGGATGTTTTTTTAGGAATGGATAATCTGGCATAGAGACAGAACATTTAAACCATTGTTTTTCCTTCCCTCCTTCATTTTCGGATGTTTCGTGATGAGCATGTTTATTAATTGGTCAACTCTAAAAAAATATGAAACGTAGAAATAAATGCCAGTTAACCTGTCTGTTTGTGTATTTTTTTGTTGTGTAATGTGAATGAAAGATTTACTTCCGTACGACATTTTTTGTCCGAGGTCTTCGGATTTTGTTGATTTTATTGGCACTTGCGTCATTTAATGAGGCATTCTGTACGATTTTTTTTAGTGCGGAGTCTTCGTGTTTTCTGATTATTTCATCGACACTTTTTTCACTAAAGATGGCATTTCCTCTTTACTCAGCCTCAGAAACAAAGGCGATATTTTTGTCTCTTTGTGGTGTTAGGTAGAGAGAGTTAGGGAGGGGGAGAGGGGGGGCGGAGTGGGAGGGAGAGAGAGTTGTTTTGTATCTGTGTCTGTAAGCTCTCTTTTTTGCACTTAATGTGAAATGAAAAATGTTTTGTCAAGTGTTTTTCCACTTTTGGAGGTAATGTCAGTTTATCCTTCTCTAGATTATTTTTATTTCGCGCAAATGAGTTACTTGAGTCATCGCAATGTTCATCAAACATGTTTAAACGTTTTATGTGTGGAAAAATGTTTTTTTGTTGGTGTTTTTGAACCTTGGTCACTTTTGTTTTTTATCTCTAAATGCTAACAGTCTACTTTTTGCTCGTTTCGATGTACAAACCCTGAGAAAATGAAGAAGTAGAAATTAAAGAATGCACCAAACTGAAACGCTAGTTTTTCTCCGTGGATTCCTTTGTAGGTAATATTGTAATCGGGTACGATAAAACCGGTGTAACGTGGGAAGGATGGGGAACTGCGTTAGCCTGGTGAGCTGCATTGTGTTTTGCGCCTCTTCTATGTGTTATTGATTGTTGATTATTATCTATCTTTTGTCATTGTTGATTATTATCTACCCTTAATATATTACTATCAATATATTATTATTATTGACTATTATCCATCTTTTATTGATTATTGTCTATCTATTCCTATCTATTTTTGTTATTGATTATTATCTATCTATTATTATTATTGATCACTATCTATCTTTTATTAATTATTGTCTATCAAGGAGATATATAAAGGGGTAGATAGAGGGTAGTCCGCTAGGGAAGGAAATGTACAGGGACAGAGGCAGGAGGATTGATGTGTGGTAGAGGCGGATGTAGAATAAGGAATAGAGTTGGAGGGAGGAAAGCTGTCGACAATAGGGGTTGTAAACACTACACTGCCCATCGCTATTTAGTGTAAAGGAATAATAAGTATTGCAGCGAAATTAATGTCAACAATACTAATATAGAGCAGAGTGACATGGCCAATTTAAGACCACTCTCTCAGGTAGTGTTCTTAAGACCATTTTATGATTTTCGGTCGAAAACAGTCACAACCAAATTAGTTTTATCAACACTAATAGCGATGGGCAGTGTAGTTTCAGAATCTATGAACTTTTTCAAAGTTCGTGTCAGCATCGCAATAAGTCTACAGTTTTTTTAATGAGCCTTTTACATCCTTTGAGTTACATTAACAGTCTTACTTTATTGTACTTATCCTTCGTGATTCTTTTCTCTTCCCCTAACATATTTTCATTTTTTAACATGTCCTTTTTTTTGATTTTGTTCTTGACCTATTGCACAGGTGGGCGAACTGGGCCGGAGGACTAAACAAAGATAGCGATTTCAATTTCTTAATAGATGTACTTTTCCGGTCGGATACGGGCCTTGGTCTAAATATTGTTCGGTACAACATTGGAGGAGGGGGATATTCCCCCCTCCCTCATCCTCAATTCGTAGGTTATTTAAGGTATCGTGCCATGCCCGGTTTTAAATGGACAGCAAAGTCGAACTTCAACCCCAACGCAGATGCAAATCAGAGAAGAGTGTTACTCGCATCGCGAGACCGAGGGGTAAATGTTTTTGAAGCGTTTTCGAATTCTCCTCCAGCTTATATGACAATGACAAAAAGCTTCACAGGATCAAAGGCAGCTTATCAAGACAATCTCCATCCCAACTATTACCGGAGCTTTGCAGATTATCTCGTGCAAGTTATTAAATATTATAAAGACAGATGGGGTATCGAATTCCACACCTTGGAACCTTTGAATGAAGCGATTGAAGGACATTGGCTCTTGGGCGGGAAACAAGAGGGTTGCAATTTTAAACTTACCTCCATTGTGAGGCTTATACAGATTACCAACCATGTTCTTTCGCAAAGCAGGCTTAAAACTGTACTTGCGGCTCCGGACTCACTTGGTTATAACAGTATAACTCTCCTCAAGTCCATAAGTCCAAGCACAGTAAAAAGAATTTCACAAATTAACGTTCACAGTTATGAAACTGGTCGTATACGAGGAAACTATACGCGTCAATTGTCATGGAGAACCAACATTGCAAGAAACGCTGCGAGAATGAAGAAGAAGGTTGTCGTTTCAGAATGGGGACCTTACGGTATGAAGTCGAGTCCTTTTGAATACGGCCTCACTTTAGCGAGACAAGTGATGATGGATATTAATGTTTTGAAAGCGACTTCGTGGACTTATTGGCAAGCCGTAGAGCAGACTCAAAAAGCAAGACGGTGGGGGCTTATTTTTGTCAATATGGAGAGGCAAGATTATTTGAGCTACGAGATTGGGTTTCAATACTACGCTTTAATGCAGTTTTCGAGGTGGATTCGTCCCGGTGCCCAGATTCTTCAGGTTCACAGTTCCTGTGTCCACGGGTTTGTTGCGGCTTACGACCAAAGAAACAGCCGTCTCATCGTTGTGGTGGCAAATTTTCTTCAAACCGACGATCACTTTTCTTTAAATGTCAAATTCAAAACTCCAAATGGCGGCTCATTGGTCGTCTATAGGACTTCCCAGTCGGAAAAACATGCACAGATTGGAACTTGGGGGACCAACTTTCCCGGGAAGGTCGACATCGGAATGTTGGCCCGATCGATTTCAACCTTTGTGTTTTCAAATGTGGTACCGTGATATGGAAAAGATGAAAAAAATACAAGAAAACCAATACCTTAAAGGGAGTTGTTTGTGTAAGACACGTTCCCTTGAAGGGTAAGTGCCTGTTACAGTGAGAAATAAGCCCATTCGTTTGCCTTAATCCTCTATCATAAGTGACATTCTGTCCATTTCTTTAAGCTTTTTTTTAGGGCTTTTTCATTGACGTCCGCATCCTGTTTCTTCAAAAACAACAAAAAGAAGGAAAAGACAAAACTGTTTTCTGTAGTGCATATCGAATCCGGAAGATTTTCTGTTGTTTCTAGAAGGTCGGTCCTTGGAAGAATCTGTTTCCACATAGCTTTGGATTGCGGCAAGTTTTGAAGATGGTACTCCAATCTGAGTTACATAATAGTAACACTATAGCGGAGTGGAATTGGGATTTATGTTTTAGGAAGACGTTGTAGATTTGTTAAAATTGATTTGTTATTTTTTTCTCGTTATATGCTTAATAAGGAAGGGACAGAACAGTCGAATCCTAGATTGTTTTGGTCGGACGACATTGGTCGTGGTACCGCCTAAAATTTGTATTATTTTGTGTAATGGGGTAGACGTGGACATGGAGTCATTATTCACTCTTCTTGTAGGAGATTGATAAGATCTTCCTCAGAAGTTCTCAGGCTGTCTTGAAAATTTAAGTTCTGGATTTTCTCTTAAGGCCAACGCCATTCATAACCTTGACGAAGATTTAATTCGTGGGCTCCTTTCAAGGATCTTCATTGTCAAGAATGTCAAGAATTGGTTCGGTAGGTTTTACTCGTCGTCGATATGTTGATGCTCGGCTTTAGTTACTATTATTCGCGGCTTTCCCTTGTTTGCTTGTCGTCGGGTCTTTGCAGTGTTCTTTCTTTTTTGTTGTTTCACCTACTGCTTTCCTTATCATTTTTATTTTGCCTTTTTTATTCCTCTCATTCCCCAGATTGGTCAGATAGTTTTTTTTACTTTCAACGGTTTCAAGCCCACCAACCTATTCCGAAATTGATTACAACTTTTTAAACCATGTTTATTCTACTTCCGGAAATTTAATGGATAAATAAAAAAGAACATTGTGACAGAAAAACTAACATTAAATCACAGTTTTTACATTATTTTCACAAAGTAAATGCCTTATCTCATTCAGAACATCAACATTAAATATAAAATAACAAATCAACATACAAAATGTAAATAAAACCACCACATCCAAAAAAAAGACGCAGTTGTTTTTTTTTATTTGGGGCCAATATACAGAAAAATACACTAAAAGGGAAAAGTTACAACATATCTAGATTAGGAAAAGAGAGAGAGAGAGGGGAGAGATAGGGTTTTTTACGCGTGGCCTATCATACCCTACCGACTCTAATGCATAACTACCACAACTACCAAAACTATCCTACCTACAATAAAACAATCACCAATCATACTTTACATATAAATACTCTAACTACCCAAAATAACGACCATGTAGATAACTAACCCAAATAACAGCCATATTAATAATAGCACCACTATTTTCAAATCGTGACACCTGTCACGATATAACTTTCCACACAAAAAGTGTACCTTTCTCTTCAAATGTTTCGTTTCGTACCGGACAACAATTTCAACATCAACACTAATTCGCCTCCATCTTCCGACCAAGGTCGAGGCCACACCGATCCTAAAGGTTCTTTTATGATTCGATACCCACTACTTAAATAAAGGCCTATAGCCCCATTATTTTTCCGGTCACAATGTAAAGCAACCGATCGACATCCCCACGTTTTCGCCAAATTTTCGGCTTTTTCTAAAAGTTTTCGGGCCGCCCCTTTCCTCCGAATGGAACTTCGGATAAATTTTGAACCGATGGAGAAGAGGGAGGATGAAGGAAGGGGACGGGCGGATCGGAACGAGTTCGAGTCAGGGAAAGAGAGAGATGAAGGGAGAGGAAGAGTGGAGAAAAGAATATGCCCTAATTAGTGTAGGCTGTTTTAATAATGAATACATAAATACAAAAAAAACAACTTCAATTCATTCATTCATTCATTTATTCATTCATTCATTTAGTAGTGTATTTCTGTAGGCATTCATTTCTCGTTTAATGTAAACATAAATAAATGAATGACTGCTATTTATACATAACATTCATTCACTTACTTATTTCCTTATTTACTTGCTTAAATCAAGGATGCAAATCACCATTGTGAGACCACAAAGACAGTTTTTTTCGGGCAGGTTGTGAAAATTTTTGTTCACCTTCTTTTCCTGCCTGGCTGCCTTCTTAACAGAAATTCCGCAGCCGTGTCAATTGTCACAGTCCCAAGAACGCCATATGGACCGATCCCGTGGCCCGAAGAAATCCATACTAATGATGGTACACCTACAACTAAAGAAGCCAATAGAGGACGAAAAATTGGGCCGCCCCAAATGGCCGATTCTCCGTCGTAATCTTTTATTTGCTGCCCGCTGCCCGAGGGGCTGATTGCTACCAAACATTTTCTTTTTATGCCAGATGGCATTCCCAGATTGGCCAATAACGCTCCAACTCTGCCCCAAAACGAACAAAAATAAACAAAGAAGAAATAAATAAATAAACAATCAAATAAACAAATGAAAAAGTAAAAAGTAACTAAGTCAACAAGCAATAAGTAAAAGAATAAACAAATAGACAAACGAATAAGTCAGTAAACAAGTAAATAAGTGAATGAATATTTGAATAATTACATAATAATCGAATAGAGAAGAGTAAAAATAAACAAACAAAAAAACAAATAAAACAAAGGAATAAATAAATTATGAACAAAAGAAACAATGGGCAAGTAAAAGGAGGGGGGAGGGATGATGACAAAGAGGAAGAGAAAACAAGTCAGAAAAGGGAAAGGGAGAAAAACACACAAACAAAAACAAAAAAGGGGAAAAGGAAAGAAATAAAAGGATATCTCATACAGTCATCACCGTATGATGGAGGACAAAATTCGGAAATTAAAAAGTTTCCGCAGCCCATAAAAACAGAAACATCAAATAAATAAATAATAATAAAAAAAAAGCCCATGTTTTTTTTTTTTGTGGCGTGTTTATTTTTTCACCTGTCTGTTCTCAATATAAATTGGAGTGGACCATCTTGACCGTCTTCCGATGGAAAAAAAGACGAACAATGGACATCGGCCACTTCCCAATATTCTTCCACCATGGCTTCTCGAATGGTCATCTCTCCCTCTGTAACATTTGTCACACTTTCAAATCCCGAAAGGGACGACACTCGACAGGAAAAAGACGGGTCTCGTCGAGAAGAAGACGAGTTTTGAAAAATCATCTCTCCCTCTGTGACATTTGTGCCACCTTTGAACCCGGAAAGGGGCGGAGCTCGACAGGAAAAAGACGAGGCTTTTTGAGAAAAAGACAAGGTTCGACATGAGCCAGATAAGAGTTGGCGAGGAAAAGATGAAGTTCGGAAATAAAAAGGTGAGGGAAAAGAGGAGGTTTGTTGATATAAAGGCACGGCTCGACGAGAAAAAGACGAGCAATGATGAGAAAAAGATGAAGATAAATGTGCCTGATCAAAGCCGAAAGTTGGAAAAATGATTACATTTGACATTTTTTGTCTTTTTTCCAGGATCAGAGAAATTGGAAGAGTTGTGGCTGATAAAACAAAAACAGAAAAAAAAGGAAGAGGAACGAAAAACATCACACGTTAAACTTGACATCAACCCTAAACCTATCATAACCTTAACACTTAACCACATCGCCCTAATAATAATCTGAACCGTTCCTAATCACCTGACCCTTAATCAGTCCTAATTACAAATTCTTACAGCATAAAATGCCAGCCCTAACCCTAACCCCAATCCTGACTTTAATCCTAACCCTAACCTTTCCTTAACCCTAATCTGAACATAAGCCCGAGCCCTATCTGTAACCCTAACCTAACTTAAATTTCCTTTCCCCTTAAGCCTAACCCTCTGATTTCTATAATTTTTTTGCGCAACCCTAATTTCTCATTCTTGCATTAGATTTCAAATAAGAATTCGTAGTCCTAAGCAAAATTTTATCATGAAGCCCTACAGCACAACAAGTACGCACAACATACTGAAAAATAAAGGTTTTTTTCAAAAAATGCTTCATGGCTAGGAAAAAAACAAAAAAAAACTCACAGCTCCGTAATGCGCCACATTCAGACACGTGTCTTTTATCCAAATTCGGGCCACACGTGCGGATGACAGACGGGGAGAAAGTAGCCATGGTTGCTTCCTCTTTTCTCCCCTAAAAAGACAAAACATACAAAACCTAACTTTTCAAGAATTTCACGCACTTAGTGATCAGAAATTACAGCTGCTAAAAAAAAAGAGTTGAATTTAAAAAAAAAAAAAAAAAATTGTCGTCATTAAAACCTCCATTGAACAAAGTATTCCTACAAAACAAAAAAAAAGAAATAGTATTACTGTTGCACGCAAGCGAAAGTCGTAGAAAAAACCCTAAAATCTTGTATTTTCACTCTCACTGGCAGGAATTGACCTAATTTAGGGGTGCCACGTGGCACATTCACAACGGAGGACACAATTTATGTACGGATGTGACGCGACAGACTGTACTTGCTACAGACCTTCACAGTTTAACTAACTTTTGAGTTTAGACGTAAGACAGAACGAATCATCGGACACCTCTTTCTCTTTCAATCTTTTTTTTTTTTTTTTTTTTCTCTGACTCACTTTTTTTCCGTACGCACTTGTCTGAACGCGCCAATCGGAAAGCAAGAGTCTTGTCGCTCCATCCCAACCGTCGAATAATTCCGGTTATAATCGATATTGTTGTTATTGGTATCGAAGTTTGGACGATATATCGATTATCGTGACGATATATACTGTAGCGTGTAAAAGTGAAAATCGTCCGATATATCTCAAGCTCGATATACAATATTTGGATATTTGGATTATATATAATCAAACTGAAGATTGACGGCTGGGAATGACCGACAGGCGACAGCATATCTGAAACCGGATTAAATTTAGTAATTTACATACTAAAAATTTTAAATAAAAAAATAATTGAAAAAATACAAACGAAATATTGTAAATAAAATATAAATTAAAATACGATACTAAAAAATGTACTGTACTGTACTGTAGTGAATATAAACGCATTTTCTTTCCAAAGGTGGACACGAGCTTCTGAAAACCTTCCTCTGTGAGATTTTCATGCTCTCTTCTCTCTCTCTTCCCGCATTTCGCGGGATCCTGCGTTGCCACGTGTCACTTTTTAAACCGCAGGATCTTCTCTCGCCAGCCGTCGTTTCCAGGAACTTCGTCTCCTCCATAGGTTTAGGTTTAAAAACTTCTTTTCCGGAACCCTTAACCCTAATTCCTGTCAAGTTTCCGGTTCAACCTTTGAAATGCTGTCGTTCGGCTCAATATTTAAACGTTTTTAGTTCTAGTTTAAACGATTTTGGAGGAGGTTTTCGTCTTATGGCCGTTGCAAACTCCAGTGTGACAGCTAAAACTGAAACTGAAAACGGAACGGAAACTGAAAACGGAACGGAGAATTTTGCAAAGAAAGCTAAAATGTCTAGTTTGAAAATTGGAACTCATAATGGAAGTTTCCATTGTGATGAAGCTCTTGGATGTTTTCTTTTACGGAAAACGGAAAAATTTAAAGACGCTGAAATTGTTCGGACTCGCGATGAAAAGGTGGAAAAAATGAATAAATATGTTACATATAATAATATTATTTTAAGTTTATGAATATGATAACCACATTTTAATTTTAGATTTTAGGCTCTTGTTCAGAATTATGTTTGATATGCTCTCATTTCGTTGTTATTTGAGTCTTATTTCATCTTTTGTTTTAGTTTGTATTTTGAGTTTTCTCACTTTATCCCTTCCTTCTTTTCGCTCTCTCTCCCCCCCCTCTTCCACTCCCACTGAATGTGGGGTATGTTACGCTCAATTTTCATATGCTAGTTTACAAAAACATTATGTGATTCGTGTGTAATACATTAAATAACATTTTTTAAATATAAAAGAGTATTTTCTATTCGAGAATTTTGGATCAAATCGAATTTGCGGCATCATTTGGGAAAAAAAAATGAGGAATATAAGAAGGAAGGGAGTGGGAAGTGGAGGAAAATGGATGAAATTGGGAGAAAAATGGAGTGAAAAGAGAGGAAGTTTCAAAGAAATTAGCAGAGTGAAAAACGAATAAAAATAGAGTCAAAATAGAGGAGAGCAAGAGAAAAAACAGAGTATAAAGAGAGTGAAAACAGGGGGAAAACATAGGAAAAATTGTGTAGAAACAGAGGAAAAACATAGGGAAACAGAGTAAAAACAGTGGTAAAACATAGGGTTAAAAGAGTAAACCAGAGGTAGACAAGGGAAAACAATGGGGAAGAGAGCAAAATCAGTGGAAAATAGTATAAAATTGGTGGAAAATAGAGAGATAATGGATGAATTTAGAGGGGATATGGAGGGGAAAGCATTTTAATGGTTATAAACCCTGAAGTGAAGTGAAAAGGTGGTAAAGAAAAAAAATATATATAAAAAAAAAATAAAGAAACTGAAGGAAGAGGGAGGAGAGAGAGGAAGAGGATAGAAAGAGGAAGAAGCGCGGGGAAGAAAGAAATGAGGAAAGGATGAGAGACGAATTACCCCAAAATTTATCTTTTCCGCCCATGAAGTTTTGTTTCGCTTCAAAAGGATTTTTGTCATTCCAAATAAAAAATTCACACCACGAAGTACTTTTTTCACGAAGGTCCCTTTTTTTTTTTTTAGCGTTAGCGGTGACAGTACACCGCGAATCGTAATTAGAGTAAAAAACAAATTAAAGTAAAGTAAGTAAAAAAAATAATTAGAGTTATTTACTCTAATTTGTGTGATATAACTTTTTAAAAACAGAATTTTACTCTAATTTATATTGGAGTGGGCCATCTTGACCGTCTTCGGATGGAAAAAAAGACGAACAATGGACATCGGCCACTTCCCAATATTCTTCCACCATGGCTTCTCGAATGGTCATCTCTCCCTCTGTAACATTTGTCACACTTTCAAATCCCGAAAGGGACGACACTCGACAGGAAAAAGAAGAAGACGAGTTTTGAAAAATCATCTCTCCCTCTGTGAAATTTGTGCCACCTTTGAACCCGGAAAGGGGCGGAGCTCGACAGGAAAAAGACGAGGCTTGTTGAGAAAAAGACAAGGTTCGACATGAGCCAGATAAGAGTTGGCGAGGAAAAGATGAAGGTCGGAAATAAAAAGGTGAGGGAAAAGAGGAGGTTTGTTGATATGAAGGCACGGCTCGACGAGAAAAAGACGAGCAATGATGAGAAAAAGATGAAGATAAATGTGCCTGATCAAAGCCGAAAGTTGGAAAAATGATTACATTTGACATTTTTTGTCTTTTTTCCAGGATCAGAGAAATTGGAAGAGTTGTGGCTGATAAAACAAAAACAGAAAAAAAAGGAAGAGGAACGAAAAACATCACACGTTAAACTTGACATCAACCCTAAACCTATCATAACCTTAACACTTAACCACATCGCCCTAATAATAATCTGAACCGTTCCTAATCACCTGACCCTAATCAGTCCTAATTACAAATTCTTACAGCATAAAATGCCAGCCCTAACCCTAACCCCAATCCTGACTTTAATCCTAACCCTAACCTTTCCTTAACCCTAATCTGAACATAAGCCCGAGCCCTATCTGTAACCCTAACCTAGCTTAAATTTCCTTTCCCCTTAAGCCTAGCCCCCTGATTTCTATATTTTTTGGCGCAACCCTAAATTTTCATTCCTGCATTAGATTTCAAATAAGAATTCGTAGTCCTAAGCAAAATTTTATCATGAACCCCTACAGCACAACAAGTACGCACAACATACTGAAAAATAAAGGGTTTTTTCAAAAAATACGTCATGGCTACGGAAAAAAAAAAAAAAAAACTCACAGCTCCGTAATGCGCCACATTCAGACACGTGTCTTTTATCCAAATTCGGGCCACACGTGCGGATGACAGACGGGGAGAAAGTAGCCATGGTTGCTTCCTCTTTTCTCCCCTAAAAAGACAAAATATACAAAACCTAACTTTTCAAGAACTTCACGCACTTAGTGATCAGAACCTACAGCTGCTAAAAGAAAAAAGTTGAAAATTAAAAAAAAAAAAACTTTTTGTCGTCATTCAGACCTAGATTGAACAAAGTATTCCTTCAAAACAGAAAAAAATAAATAGTATTACTATTGCACGCAAGCGAAAGCCGTGGAAAAAACCCTAAAATCTGGTATTTTCACTCTCACTGACAGGCATTGACCTAATTTAGGGGTGCCACGTGGCACATTCACATCGGAGGACACAATTTATGTACGGATGTGACGCGACAGACTATACTTGCTACAGACCTTCACAGTTTAACCAACTTTTGAGTGTAGACGTAAGAACAGAACGAATCATCGGACACCTCTTTCTCTTTCAATCATTTTTTTTATATTTTTTTTTCATTGACTTTTTTCCTGACGCACTTGTCTGAACGCACCAATCGGAAAGCAAGAGTCTTCTCACTCCATCCCAACCGTCGAATAATTCCGTTTAAAACAAAAAATTGTTGTTATTGGTATCGAATTTTGGACGATATATCGATTATCGGGACGATATATAATGCAGCGTGTCAAAGTGAAAATTGCCCGATATATCCCAAGCTCGATATACAATATATGGATATGTGGCTTATATAAAATCGAACTGAAGATTGACGTCTGGGAATGACCGACAGCAGAGGTCGCAAACGGTCAACCGAAACCGTGAACGACCGTTAACCGACCGCCCACGCCGGATCTGGAATGGATTTGGTTGCCAAATTTTGGGGGCCGGGCGGTCGCGTTCGGCTGATTCACCAGAAAAAAAAAGTCGGTTACGGTCGGTCGAGCAAAAAACGAAAAAAAATGAAAATTTTGTACTGTCCATACAATCCAGCATTATTGTACTTTGTACTCTTTGGTATCGTGGAAGTACGTGACATCATGATTAGCGTCGCAAATCTGACACGGTAGTAACACTTCATTTCGCAAATCTTAGGGAACGCGACAAATAGTAATTATTGGCTTATACGTGAAAAACTAAGATTTTTTTTTGTAATTTTTCGGTTACGGGCGGGTACGATTAGTCGCTAGAAATAAAGTTTCGGTAAAATTTTATTTTCGTAAACGCCGGTCGTTTAACGGTTAACAATTTTGGAGGGTGACATAACCCGGTCGGGCGTCGGTTACTCAGATTTTGAAAAAAAAAACGGTCGGTTTCGGTTATGTAAAATTTTGACTTTTGCGACCTCTTACCGACATTCAAAGGCTCGCAAACGGTTAAACGAAACGGTAACCGACCGTTAACCGACCGCTCGCTTCGGATCCGGAACGGATTCGGTTGCCAAGTTTGGGGGGTCGGGCGGATTCGGGCGGGTGATTCACGAAAAAAAAAAAAACAGTTACAGTCGGGTAAGCAAAAAATGAAAATCAATGAAATTTTTGTACTGTCAATACTATCCAACATTATCGTACTTTGAACTCTTTTGCATTGTGGAAGGTATAAGGGAGGTGTACCATAAATTTTGTACTTATTCGGGTACGGGCGGGTACGGGTAGTCGCGAGAAATCGAGTTTTTTTTAACTTTTATTTTCGTAAACGCGTTTCGGGTAACGGTTAACAATTTTGGAGCGAGACATGACCGGGTCGGGCGTCAAGTACTCACATTTTGAAAAAAAAAAAAACGATCGGTTTCGGTTATCTATAATTTTGACTTCTGCGACCTCTGCCGACAGTATATCTGAAACCGGATTAAATTTACATACTAAAAATGTTAAATAAAAAAATAATTGAAAAAAATACAAAAAAAACATAGTTGTTCAAAGCGTTTAGTGCGAACGATCTAATCGCGACGAATTATACGTAACAAACGCATTGAACGTTTTGAACAAATCGTTAAAAATCGTTAATGAATTTCATCCGTATTATTCCGTACATGTAAAACAAAAATGAATTTTACATGTACCGGAGTTTGTACATTGTCCGTACATTTTCCGTATCTTTTCGTAATTGTCCGTACATTTTTGGTACAATTTCATACATTTCCCGTAAAATTTTTGTTCAGTTTACCGGACAGAAAGTACTACGAAGTGCAACGTATCTTTTCGTCAAAGTCCGTAAATTTACCATACAGAACCGTACAATTATCGTTAAACACCGTACAATTTACGTAAATTGTCCGTTCAATTTACCGGACAGAAAGTACATCGCGATTTTTTGCGATTTTTTCAACAGTCACGAATTATACGTTTCAATCGGAAAAAAGGAAAAAAATCGCACGATTTGAACAACTACGAAACAAAATATAGTAAATAAAATACAAAATTAAATTATGATACTAAAAAATATACTGTATTGTTCTGTACAATACACCGCCAATCGCTATTAGTGTAGAAGTTTCTTTAGCTTATATGAATAAATACCGTAGTTTACGCAAATTAAAAATTTGAAAATTTCGAAAAAAAACATACATTCTAATTTGGGTCTTTGAAAAAAACAAATGTCGGTCGCAAACATGCTTTCACTAATATAGGTACTTGTACAAAATCTGACAAATCGTACACAAAAACTATGTTCACACAGTCGAAACGCGGTTGCTGGACCAATATGTGCGAACGTCATATTTGACAGCCCGATTTCATCCCTTTTTAGAGCGCATGTTCTCATTCGTCCACGGTTACTAAACATACTGATTTGTACTTTTTCACTTAAAAGGTACGAATATGTACGGCCTTACACTGACCATACACCACACTATTTAAACGACAACGTACTTCCATTTTGTACGGTACTTGGAAAATATCCCTAAATGGCGTACAGAAAAAAATAGAATAAGCCACGCTATTTGAGAATAAAAACAAAAAAAGCGGGACGGAATTAGCGTACACTACGCTAATAGCGATTGGCGGTGTTCACCTTGAATCGTTATTACTTATTAGACTATAGAAATTGTTAGAGTAAAAGAAAAAATTAGCGTCATTTATTCTAATACAGTAGAACCTGTCTAAAACAATACTCCTGGGACCGGTGGTTGGTATTGAATTAGAGAGGTTATTGAATTACGACGCTCGACACTGGTCACCTGTTCACCCAACCCCACGTCACTTGCAATAAAACACTTCCTCTGAGACGGTTCCGACAAGCTCCCCCTCTGGGTCATCGGAAAATACAAAAATCCTCGATGCTTCAAGAATATCAACCGTGAGAGCCTGGGCTGCACTTACCGAAGTAATGCAAAGGCGTGGATGACGCAGAGCGTTTTTTTGGAGTGGCTGAAAGCGTTTGACCTTCATGTTATCAATCGCAAAGTCCTTTTAATTCTTCACAACTGCAGTGCGCATGTCCCCCTTGATGAGCTCCCTACTCGCATCCAGCTGCGAAATACCACCATCTTCTACCTTCCTCCCAACATGACGTCCAAAATCCAGCCTTGTGATGCCGGTATCATCCGCAATTTTAAAGGTTATTACCGCCGTCGATTCAACCGTCTGCTACTGCAGTGCCTTGAGGACGGAGCTGACCAACCGGAGAGAATCGACGTGCTACAAGCTATCCGACTGGCTGTTCCCGCGTGGGAAATGGACGTCAAAACCGACACCGTCCAGAACTGCTATAGGCACTGCCAGATCCGCACGACGGAGGCCTCTTCGCAGGCAGTACTAACTGAGGAGGATCTCATCGACCAGGATGTTATTGGCGAGCTGGAGTCACAGATCACCAGGTTGCGCTACGGAAACCCAATGGACATCAGGAACCTTCTCAACTATCCGGATGAGGATGTTATATCCTATACGCCGACGTTTG
>JBBHKE010000893.1:903893-925983 GCA_037447655.1 Zygnema cylindricum
TTTAATTTCGTTTACATGATTATTAGTGTTATTATTAATGTCTATGGAACTCTTCCCCGAAGTCGTGGCTTCCGGCTCGGGCAATTGTCATGGAAAGCTTGGCTGACCGAAAAAAAATTCACGAGAGTGGAGAAATATTTGTTTTAAAGTCATATTGTCCGGTGAGGCTTTTCTTTATTTATATATATGTAATGATTATTTTGATAATTGTAATTGTTCTTGTTGTTTTTCCCTCTCCTGCTGCTTTCCTTTGACCTCTCCTTCTACCTCTCCTGTCTTCCTCTGTCCTCTCCTTCTTTCTCTCCTTCTCCCTCTCCTTCTCCCTCTCCTCCCTCTCCTCCTCCCCCTCCTCCTCCTCCTCCCTCTCCTTCTCTCTCTCCTTCTCTCTCCCCTTCTCAAGGTATCTGTAATTATTATTGTGATTATTAGTACATTTGCTTTAATTTTTATTGTTAATACAATTTTTGTTTTTGTTTTTTTTTTTTTTATGGCAGTGGAAAGCGCATTTAGCCGAACTGGAGGAAGAATTGAAATTGGACCCTCTTCCAAAATATATTATCTATGAGGTAACCCCCCCCCCCCCCCCCCGGTTGACTTTCAAAACATGTTTATAGCCTTTCTTTTTGAAAAAATATTATAGTGATCACCAGTGATGCGTGATAATACTGAGATTAATAGTAAGATGATAACCAATATGTACTTTTTGGAAAGGGACTCGGTAGTCGATTGTGTACTCTCTTTTGAAGGGTCTCGGTTTATCGAGCCCATAGGTGCTATCATCAATTATTGCATGTATCAATATCGATATCCGGATATCATCAGTATGCGTACAATTCTATTTGTACATTTTGTTTCTCAAGCTGTCCTCGGCACGGTACGGTACTGTACGCTTTTGAATTCCCGATTTTCCCTTAGGGAAACATTTACGTTTAGTAAATGCTGACTTTGTACTTGGATTTTTATTGTTTTTCGTATTTTATTTAAGGAATTTGTCCTATCAAGTGTTTGGTCAAATAAATCGACGCCCATATGTTCCATACACTTATGTTAGTTTAGTTCGTCGAAAAAATTGATATAGTAAAAGATTAAAATATTTTGCCCTTTTCATTTTTTCTTGATTCTTTTTTTAACATTATTACTATTCACTGTTTTTTTTTATTTCTAGGATGAAAGAAGTCACGCTTGGAGAGTTCAAGCGATTTCGGTCGCCCCGGGAAAATTTGAGAGTCGAAAACCTCTCCCGACTCCATGGCGAGGACTACGAGACGAAGAACTTTCGTCCGTATCTGGAATCGAGGGCGGTGTTTTTGTCCACATGAGTGGTTTTATTGGTGGAAATAAAACCTTTGAAGGAACCGTAGAAATGGCGAAAAAAGCCTTAACTTTGGATTAGATGCGTCGCGGAAATAGTTTGAATGGCTTTAATCAGGTTTAAACATTTTGAAATGGTGTTTAAACAGTGTTGAAATGGTATTTGCAGATTGTGTGGTCTTAAAAAAACCTTAAACCTCATTAGAATTAATTAGACCTCATTAGAGTGGCATTAGAATGGCGGTACAATGGCACTAAACGGCATTAAATGACGTTGAAATGGGTTTGTCGTCACAAAGTGACGTTCTAATGGTGTTAAAACGCCATTAAATGGCGTTATAACGTCATTAAATGGCGTTACGATGGAGTTCACTTTTTCAAATGGCTCCAGATAAATTTTGATTTCGCCTTTTTTGGAGGGATGTTTTGGTAAAACAAACCTGGAGCGAAACTATCAAAAAAAAGGGACATGATGAAGTGTTCCAACTTCAGTTGGATGATATCTGATAATCGGTTTTTTATTTTTTTCTTTTTTCATTTCAATTATTTTTCAACTTTTTGTTTTTACTTTCTTTGAACTTTTTGTATTTATGTTTTTTTTTAACCCTCTTTTGAAGCTGATATGGGACTTTGATATCATTGATTATTTAAAAGTTTATGGCAATTTTTGCAATGTTTTACCAAAAAAATGACTTTTTTCTCAACCATTTTTGGTGGTAAAGATGGTATTCGCTCATGTGTTCCTATCCCCTCTTTTTTTTTTTTTTTTTTAGAGTTCTTGGTTTAACTTGTGTTCATTTTTTTTTTTTTTCTGAATCAAGGTTTCGAGCCTCTGAAAAGTAAAGATCCTTTTGAAAAAAATATGTAAATTTTATAACTCGAAATGATGGAACGTCTTAGAATCACCAACTTAATTTGACTAAACCACGTATAGCGAAATGTGAAACATTTTGCTGTTTTGTAATTGTTTTTGCTTTTCTACTGTGCAGCAGCAAAAGCAAGTGCTCATGTCTACCAGAATGCAATACTTGTGACTACAAATGACCATCGCACTTTTTAATAAAGTCGGCCCCCATTTATAACAAATGAATTCCCACGGATATTAATAGTGACATCAAGTATCCTTCACAGTCAGTCTGTTCCAGCAGTTGCAGTAGGGACAAGTTTTTCCTTTTTTTCCCTAGTTTTTTCTTTTTACTTTTTTTCTTTGTTTTTTTTCATTCTGAATCCCAAAAGGAGTACAACGGCTCACATAGACCACCAGCTATCTAAAAATTAGGGTTGTGTAGCGGTAGCCCTTTGGCTCATAACCGACACTTACATTTTTTGACCTATCGATAATTAATACATCGAGTATCGAGATAGAGATAAAAAAATATTGGTATAACTCAGTACTGAGTCCGTACAAAAGATCTACAAAGTCCGGACTGAATTGTGAACCCGCCCTATGTTTTGGTACACCGACGGAAAAAAATCGTTGATCCCGGAGCGATATATTGGCCCCCCTCGCCGACCGATATTATCGAATTCATGGCGATGTTATCAAAGCCATCGCGATACTGTCGATATTATCGAAACCATCGCGATATTATCGAAATATTCGCGATACTATCGAAATTATCACGATATTATCGAAACCATTGCGATATTATCGAAATTATCGCGATAGGAAATTTACCGATAGACAACACGACAGAAGAAAGTATAATGTTTTGTACAATACTAGCACAGTATTAGTGGAAATTTATAGAATAATAGTAGAACATCTGTAAGAAATTAGTAAAACATTAGTAAGATAGTCGTCAAATGTTTTGTGGTACCAATAGAAGAGCTATAATACTTCCAAGTTTAAAATATCAGGATAGAATTCATGCACCGGTTGGACAGAGATCAAAGCTTTTGAGTTGAAATGATAAAAAAATGATCATTAAAATGTAATTAAAATGGAAAAAAACGAAAAACGACAAAAACAACGAAACCAATGGTGATCAAAATGATGATCTGATTCAAACGCAATTCAAAATTATTTCAGTGTTGGATGGTTTTTTTTTCTTTTTTTATTATTGGCTAAGAAGAAGGTGTGTACATGCCGATTGTTCAGCTTTCAGAGACCCTAAATCACGGTCATTACTTTTCTCTACATAGCTAGAAAAATGCACAGAACTAAGAGAAACGCAACGATTTTGAATGTGTGTGATTTTTTTTATTTTTTTTAATTTAACTTACCCAAGTCAAATGTGCAACAGTGAGCCTAATTTGGTTGAAATGTTGAATGACTTCCAACCTCTTTGGAGTTTTATAATACGTTTTGATTGCTTACTTCCTCCTAAGGACCAACATTTAGGGTTGCAAACTTTTATTCTTATGTATGCAACGTTAGAAACTAACAAGAACTGGAGCTTAAACAACAACTAAAAAAAAAAAAAAAAAACCGACTTTATTAAAAAGCGCGATGGTAAACCATCTGAGTCCACGGGAACAAAAAGGGGCAGCAAGCTAAAACTGAAAAACTACACCGCTAATAGTTATTAGTGTTAAAGTTTTTTTCGCCACTTAAAACATTTTTTCTTCGTGCACACTTGTCAGATTGTCAATCCGATGATTGTTATTGGAAGGCAAGATTCTCGCCTTCCTATTGGCTGTCTCCAATTGTAAACAAACACAAATTGTTTCATGATAAGCGCTACTCTGAAACTCCATCAAGTAAAAATACTTGTGACGGAGTGTCACGTAAACTTATGACTAGTGGAGAACACTTGGAGCCGTTGTTACGTATAATGTGTTTTTGATAGAGTGACATAGTGTGGTCTTACATCACACCATTTCATGTGCCCTTTAGATTTTTATGCGTAAATTGCAAGGAATTTCCTTGGAGACGTATGCTGAGGTCAGGAAGCTACTCTATTTTACGTATTAAGAAATATGTGGATGTACACGCACTACAAAAAAATGATTTAAAATAGTGTGGGTTTCACGGTATACGCAAGAAAATAAGAATGTGCGTTTAGACCATAGTTCAAAAGTAGGTTTTTTTATGGTAGGCCTTTGGTAGGCGCACAAAACTTTGCACAAAACTCGCGCAACGTAGGCACTGTATGTGTGTGCGTCGTGCACACTCATGTACGAACGTCCGAATCTGACGTAAGATCAAAGTACAGCGCACGCCGCCGGACGATTTTTTTAGCGAACTGACACGGCGTAGGATGACATTCCGTGGGAAAAAAAACCGGGAAAAAAAAAACGCGGACGGGCAACCAAACAAAATTTCTACCGTGAATGAACCACTTGAAAAAAAAAAAAAAAAAAGTAGATTACAGATCCAGCAAACCGGCC
This sequence comes from Zygnema cylindricum, assembly GCA_037447655.1. NCBI lineage: Eukaryota > Viridiplantae > Streptophyta > Zygnematophyceae > Zygnematales > Zygnemataceae > Zygnema > Zygnema cylindricum. The sequence goes on from JBBHKE010000893.1 coordinate 908,538, forward strand.
ACAAACTAAAAACTGCCAAAGAAAGGAATACAGTTAAGGCAACATCCCAACATTGCATAAAATGTAAGGAAACACTATATGCGGTTCTTTAGTTCACTGCACCGCCTATATGCGGTTCTCAAGTTCACTACACCGCCAACCGCTATTAGCGTAGTGTCGGCTAATTCCTTTCCGGTTTTTTTTAAATTCGCAAATAGCGTAGTTTATTCTATTTGTTTCATTACTTTTATTAGGGCTATTTTCCAAGTACCGTAAAAAATGAAAGTACGTTGTCTCTTAAATAGAGTGGTGTACGGTCAGTGTCAAACCGTACATAAATGTACCTTTTTAAGTTAAAAAGTACAATAAATTAGTTTTAGTAGCCGCGGACGCATGAGAATGTGCGTTCTAAAAAGGAAAAAAAACCACGTCGTAAAAAATCCCGCTCACACGTATTCGTCTGACAGCCGCGTTTCGACCGTGTGAACGTTCGATTTTTGTACGATTTGTCAGATTTTGTACGGTTACCTATAGTAGTGTAAGCATTTTTGCAACTGACATTTTTTTTACGGACAGTTCATAGCTTTTTCGGAAAGTTGTTTTGCAGCCACCAACGGGGTTGGTCCGTAGGTTTTGGTAATTTTTTTGGCAGTGTGGTATTTTTTTTTTTTTATCGTCCCATACTGCCTGGTTGGTCAATTTGTGGCTTTATTTAGTGTGGCCCTCAAAATTGCAGACGCTAATATGACAGATTGTCCTTTCGTAAGTTGTGTTATGGGATTTTCATGTGATCTTTTTAAATCGCCTACTTTGATCAGCGGCCGTCCGATCGTCCGAATCTGACGGTTTAAATAAAAAGTCCCTCAAAACTCACAGAAATATTTTTTTTGTCCGATTTTTTTTCAAAATTTAGACATGTCGTTTGATTCTCTATCGATCGATGTGCAACTCAACCCTGTTCCTATTTTATTTCATTTTGCGGCCAATACAATATGGGTCTTAAGGGCATATTGTATGTTTTGCGTACAATAGGCATATTGTATGGACGTACGGTCACCTACTTTTGAACTATGGTTTAGACCGACCGTTCAAACGAGAATGCTACAGTACACCGCCAATCGCTATTAGAGTCAAGGATTAAATAGCGTCAAAAAAAAATTAGCGTTATTGATTCTAATTTAGTGCCTGAGACGTGGCAGATTATGGTCCACGTACTTAAATAGCGTTATTAATTGTATTTCAGGTTTTTTTTTTGAAAAAAGGGCACCGAATTGGCGTTATATACTCTAATAGCGATTGGCGGACCGCCAATCGCTATTAGAGTATATAACGCCAATTCGGTGCCCTTTTTTCAAAAAAAAAACCTGAAATACAATTAATAACGCTATTTAAGTACGTGGACCATAATCTGCCACGTCTCAGGCACTAAATTAGAATCAATAACGCTAATTTTTTTTTGACGCTATTTAATCCTTGACTCTAATAGCGATTGGCTGTGTAGCGTATAGAACGGGAAAACTATATATAGCATTTCCAAATGTTTTCGGTAATTTGAATTTTGAATGCTTTGAACTTTTAGTCGACATGACAACTGAAGAATGCTCCACGGACGGTCCAGATTTGCACCTCGCATCGAGTTCCCGATCGACACATTAGTTTCACACGGACCAATTCAATTCGGACGGTCAGGATCTAATCTATGAACAAGACCGACGATGAGTGAATATCGGCGTTCACATTGTCACATATTCCAAGATGTTTTGCCGCCGGAAATGCATGCCGCTTACCTGTAAATATATGCGCATGGCTGGGGTTTCTGCAAAAGTTACCAAAAGGCGGGTATTTTAAATATAAATTTGTCACATCTACGATTTTGGGAGGTGTTCGAGCGACGTTTTCTGAGACCCATGCATTCAGTGGCTTCCCATTTTCCCTGTTCACACGTGTTCAGTTCAAGCGGATAAATGACTTTCCCTCGCATTCGACGGTTCAATTTTTTTTAAACATCTTCAGTTTAAGCAAATGAATGACTCGCATTCAAAAAATTTATTTTTTAAAAAATGGGCGGGAAGCTTCACACATAAAAATCTGAAGTCATCTTGCCAGTTCAGACATCCTCACAATAATCTTCCTTGCACCTGTTTGCAGTTAGCTTTTGCAATATTCCGTACTCTGTCATCTTTTTAGTTTCCTTGTTAATTATTTTAATTGATTGATTGAAACTTTAAATCAGAACCTTTTTATTGCGTAAGGTGTCATACGCTGACGATCGTATTGTGCACGTCACACCATGTTTTATTCTCACCAGCTTTTGTCAAAGAAAGGGCCTCTTGGACAAATATGGTGAGCTATTTTTACTTTTGATATTAGTCTGAAGTGTTCTCTGCTTTATTGTGTTTGTAACAGTCATCTGCGTTGCTTTGTTGATCGAAGTCTGGTTGGCATCAAATTATTTCAATGTGTTGATTGTGGTAAAGATCTTAGTTTCTACATTTAAAACACGCGCTAAACAATTCTTTCACTTTGCTCAACTGAAAAAATGAATTTCTCACGAGTTACAGAAAATGCCTGCAGGATCGCTGCAACTATGCAGGCGAAAATCAACCGAAGAAAAGCGGAACAGATCAACATCAGCGATATCTGGTGAATTTCCCTTACCCGAAGCTGCTAATATTACAGTCTGCACTGTCGTTTTCGCAATTTCCCGGTCATTAAACTGTCAGCTAACTATTTCAGCGTCTTTGATTGCAGCTCACAAATTTTGGAGCCAGAGGTCCCTTTGGCCTTGCGACTGTCAGGAATTCTCATGGGTGAGAGTCACGCTCCGTATACCGATAGCAACACTGGCCGTTAGCATCCACAAAATGCATGAATGACGCTGTTTCCATTTGTGATGATGTGTTTACAGCACGTTTGTTTTGCTGAGTGGTTCGCCTGTCATGAAACACAGGAGGAGTTGTACTCGTGTATTCAAAGAAAGTGACATTTCTGCTCAACGACTTCACTGAATTCCTGGTACAGTTTTAAAGCTCCTCGGCTCCCTGCTCTGCACAAAAACAGACGCTTGCAACAGTTATTAGGCTGTCTGAAATGCGATGGCATCTTACATGATAAAGCTACTAGTTGAACACATCATAAAAACTTTTTTTTTATAAATAATTTCAAGATGGCTGTTTATCCTTGGCATTTTAATGTCAGGAGTGGGCTGATATTCTTGGTCGGTGTGTGCAGATAAAGCTTAAAAGGTTCACTACTGCGCCTGTCGACCATAATCTTCTGCCAAAGGGAAAAGAGAATGCAAGGTCCGTAAATTTGCTTTCTTTCACAAGTTACCCGGTGGATTGCTTATGGAAAATCCATAACCAATGCGTTGTGTAAATAAGCAAGTTTCTTTCCATCACTGTTTCACCAACATGAATAATTTGCTGGCAGGTATGAGGCAATAACAATCGATTATGGCTACAATAGCCTTCCTGGTTTTCCAGCTGACGATCTACTTCGGCCAGATACACCTGAGAGGGGGAGAAGAGCAGAGGTTCGTGAAACATGGCTTTGCTATGCGTGTAGATTCTCACTGTTTTATTTACCAGCAGCATAATCACAATAAAAGATTTTGTGTATCTTGTTTAGTCCTCCTCAATTAATTGTCTGGAAGTCGCTGCAAACAACTGCTTCTGAATAAACAGAAAAAGGCATTGTGCCTCGTTGTAACACTTGGATTATGGAAATAGCAGGATATTGAATACTTTACTATGCCTCGGGCAGTACACGCTGATCCTCCAAGTGCATCGGTCTCTTCTCGTCAACAACACCAAGGTTGTCGCTCACAAATTCGGCCATTTCCTTGCATCATTAGTTGTTTGCTAGAAAAATATTTGAAAAACACACGCTGATCGCTTTTCTATGTAGACTATAAGATTACCTAAGCATTCCAGATATTTGTTAAAGCATAACCACTCAATGTGCTTGTTGAATGGCTGGTCCTGCAGTCCTGCCTGTTCAGTTGACAGAGGTCTTTTATTAAGTATCTATGACAGCCTTCGCTAGGTGAGCGAATGAAAAAAAGGAGCTGGTTTCTTACATTTTTTTCGATGCTGACATTCGCGATGCAGCAACGTATGAGGATATTACTCTCAACGAAGTTGTCCAAGAGGATCATCAGCATCAATTTGGAAGGTTAGTTGATTTTCACATTATTTGTTTTGCTTCCACATTTTTCTTTTTATTCTGCACAGCGTATACTACAAACATTTTGCTGAAACTTACCCATCTTTATTTTTCATTGGCAGAAACATGCAGGAAGAAGTGATGCCGCCAGTCGAACCAAACCCTGATATGTTTGCAGAGATTAATATACAAATTGGTAAGTACTCAACGATGTTTTTTTTTTTTTCCCCTAATATATTTCCAGATACTGTAGTATCAAGGGTTCTATCATAAGTTTCTTTGTTTAATTAGTGTCAAATTGAATTGCTTGGTAATCAGGTTAATGTGTGTAAATATGAGTTAAAAATGTAAAAACGTCAGGGCGCTGTGATCAATTGCTAAGCTCTAAAGTTACTTGGCCTTCTTTATCAACTGATAGTTAAGTTCTAGAGCTACTGATCTTCACTATCAACTGATATATTTTTGGATTACTTGTGATCAGATGAGTTGATGCCAGCGGCTGATGAATTGTTGCCAAATCCTGCTCTGGAGACAATCTTTGAAGAACAACAGGGTGTACCAGTTGAAGAGCAACCTCCCACTGAAAAACCAGCGCAGGCTGATCGTGAAGCAGAAGCACCAAAATCGGTAAGTCGTAAAAAGAACATAGCGTATCAAACAAGTAAATTGAAGAGCGTTAAATCTGTGCTTTCAATGATAAACTTTAAGACACTTGTGCATTCCAAGATCGGTACGCTGGATGAAACAGGAGCGTGAGCAGCGCCAAAACTGTGCTTTCCATGAAAATCTCTAGGACACTTGTGTGTGCTTTTTTTCATTTTTGAGACTCACGCTTAAAGTTGATGTTAATGCAGCCTGAGCCTGATCAGCAGAATCAACGACCACAACATCGAAGAAGAAAGAAGCGTGTGTCATTCACTGTTATTGATACAGCCACAGAAATTCCCTCAGTGGAGTTCAATAGGTGGCTGCATGATTCATCAGACATTACTGGACGAAGGAAAAAGGCAGAGGTGCTAAATGCTTTACTATAAGAACTATTCTGTTACGAGAAAATTTAGCCAAATATTTGAAAATTTGGGTGATAGTCATGATTCTCTTCTGATGTTAATGCTTGGCATATAATGTTAGCATCACACAAAGCTCAATTCAAAGCTGAATATTTCACTACATGTACATAAATGTTAGACATGCATTTTTTTTTCTTTTACCCTTGACACTACTAATGATATAAAAAGATGCTGCCTTAGCCATGCTAAATTCCAAACCATAAATCACTAAGCAAATTACCTTGAAGAGAATGGTAACGAAAACCCTTTCATGTGTTTGTTCAGATAAAAAAAAAGCCAACGATTGATGACCTCTTCAAAATGCCTTCAACAATGATCACTTGCACAGGCCCACTGCCAGTATCTTCCTTGCCCTCTGAGATTATCAATGCATGGCAGCGAAGTGTTTTCGGCCCGCCTCTGAAGAGGAAGCAAAGTAAGCCTCTGACAACGCAAGCAATTTTTGTTAAATGCTAGTTTAAATAAATAAGAAATACACAAACTGCTCATGTTATAATCATACGCAAGAACGGAAAACTTGACAGGTTTACCTGTTTGCATCGCAGGAGATAATGTTCAAGTCCAGGATGAGTTTGATCAGGCTGCTCCTCCCGTACAACCGGATCTTGACATGGTAATATTCTATTTTTCTTTTTTTTCTCGAAGATTCACTTCTTTTGTTGTAACCATTTGTCCTCCTTGAATTGCTTTGAACGTGGCAGTGAGTTGTAACGGATTTGTCTGTAATAACAAGCATTTGATGGTGTTACAGCCTGATTTGGATCAGCCCATTGGCGTTCCAGCAGAAAATTTTGCATCTGTTGAAAAGTTGAGGGCTGCGGGCAAAACACCAAGTACTAGTGGCCAGGATCAAGCCAACATTACCCCAGCCACAGGTTATACTCTGACCTGTAAATCTTATTTTTTTGTTTCAATCTTTATATCTAAATTTTAACTCCAAGTCATGTTTTCCCAGGGTTTGCTGAGTTTGCAATGGTCGGTCCCCAGTGATCTTTATGTTTTTGCATGCTGCCCCGCTTATTAATGCTGGCTACCGTTTTCTCTCTCTCTCTCTCTCTCTCACTCTCTCTCACTCCCTTCCTCCCTCATCCCTCTACCACTCTCTCCCCCCCTCCCTCCCTCCCTCCCTCCCCCCCCTCCCTCCCTCCCTCCCCCCCTCCCTCCCTCCCTCCCTCCCTCCCTCCCCCCCTCCCTACCTCCCGCCCTCCCCCTCCCTCTCTCCCACCCCCCTCCCCTTCCAACCCCCCTCCCTCATTCCCACCCCCCTCCCTCATTTCCACCCCCCTCCCTCTTTCCCTCCCTCCCTCCCTCCCTCCCTCCCTCCCTCCCTCCCTCCCTCCCTCCCTCCCTCCCTCCCTCCCTCCCTCCCTCCCTCCCTCCCTCCCTCCCTCCCTCCCTCCCTCCCTCCCCCTCCCTCCCTCCCTCCCTCCCTCCCTCCCTCCCTCCCTCCCTCCCTCCCTCCCTCCCTCCCTCCCTCCCTCCCTCCCTCCCTCCCTCCCTCCCTCCCTCCCTCCCCCTCTTTCCCTCCCTCCCTCTTCCTCCCTCCCTCCCTCCCTCCCTCCCTCCCTCCCTCCCTCCCTCCCTCCCCCTCCCTCCCTCCCTCCCTCCCTCCCTCCCTCCCTCCCTCCCTCCCTCCCTCCCTCCCTCCCTCCCTCCCTCCCTCCCTCCCTCCCTCCCTCCCTCCCTCCCTCCCTCCCTCCCTCCCTCCCTCCCTCCCTCCCTCCCTCCCTCCCTCCCCCCCTCCCTCCATCCCTCCTTCCCTCCCTCCCTCCCTACCTCCCTTTCCCATTCCCTCCCTCCGCCCTCCCTCCCTCCCACCCACTCCCTCCCACTCCCCCCCCCTCCCCCCTCCCTCCCTTCCCCCCTCACTCCATTTCTTTCTTTCCTCCCTCCCTCCCTCCCCCCCTCCCTCCATTTATTTCTCCCCTTCCTCCCTCCCTCCCTCCCACGCTCCCTCCCTCCCACGCTCCCTCCCACGCTCCCTCCCTCCTTCCCTCCCTCCCTCCCTCCCTCCCTCCCTCCCTCCCTCCCTCCCTCCCTCCCTCCCTCCCTCCCTCCCTCCCTCCCTCCCTCCCTCCCTCCCTCCCTCCCTCCCTCCCTCCCTCCCTCCCTCCCTCCCTCCCTCCCTCCATTTATTTCTCCCCTCCCTCCCTCCCTCCCACGCTCCCTCCCTCCCTCCCTCCCTCCCTCCCTCCCTCCCTCCCTCCCTCCCTCCCTCCCTCCCTCCCTCCCTCCCTCCCTCCCTCCCTCCCTCCCTCCCTCCCTCCCTCCCTCCCTCCCTCCCTCCCTCCCTCCCTCCCTCCCTCCCTCCCTCCCTCCCTCCCTCCCTCCCTCCCTCCCTCCCTCCCTCCCTCCCTCCCTCCCTCCCTCCCTCCCTCCCTCCCTCCCTCCCTCCCTCCCTCCCTCCCTACCTCCCCCTTCCTACCTCCTCCCTCTCCCTCCTTCCTCCCTCTCCCTCCCTTCCCTCCTCTCCCTCTCTCTCTTGTCTTTCTCTCTCTCTCTCTCTCTTACTACGAAGCTTCATGGTGGCTTTCTCATACGCCCTAGCTCGCATACTCATTTAGGCTAAAAACGTCAACTCTGTCCAAAATGGTGTTCAGGTCCCACGGACAGTAGTAGTCAACGAGAAAGATATGGAAAGTCAGGATCAGGATCAGAAAGATTGCCTTTACAACCAGAACTCGGGGACGTGCCCACTGGCAGGTAATTATGCTTTTTCAAATGGCTGATTTGATTAAGCTTCATAGAGTATAGTTTGGGAGTTTCCTTGATTTCTCAATTAACTATTGCTTAACAATGTGTTCGGTTGGCTTGAAATTCTGCAGGTCCAAGAAATCCAGAGTTTCCGATTTCCTTGACAAGGACAACTCTCCGGAGATTGCTGCACTTGGAGCAGAAATTAACTTTTCACCCCAACTTGGAAACACAATCCACGCGAGTTATGGAGGCATTGGGGCAACACTCAGCCAGTTTGGTATGTTGTCCTTCACATTTGCGATTCAACTCCTTTTCACATTTCAATTATAAAATTATGTCAAGAAAGCATGTGCTACGATGGTTATGCAATTCATGCATTTTTATACCAATTCAATGAAAAGTCGGCAACTATGGAGATTTGAGGACGTGTCTTATCTCTCATTCTTGTAAAGATGATGGTAACTTGTTAAGTTGGTGTCATTAATGGGCACATTGATCAACAATTTGTTTTTTTGGTGTCGTGATTTTTCCTTGTGATATTGGAGTGTTTTGTGGCTTTGGCTGGAATGCAGAGCTCCTTGAAGAAACAGTTCCCACTCAAGCATCTCAGCCATTTGAATCCATAAACAAGACTACCGCCTCCTTGATACAGTGAGTTTTATACAAGGCTGACACGTGCCGATTAATTTACATTTTTCCTGATTCCATGTACTCGAAAAGCGTGCACTAATTCCTGGATACGTGAGACTCACTAGATTGTTGACCAACACCTGGAATATTTAAAGGCTGTTTTAGATTCCACTGTAAGGATCAAAAGTATCTACGTACAAGCCACAAGCAGTTAAAATTCAAAACATGATTTTGCTGAATTTGACGTGATGTCATCACCTGAATACTTGAGAATTGTCATTAAGGCATAAATGATTCATTTGTTATCTTCCCTCTTTTTATGGATGTTCCAGATTCTTTCGTGAGCAATTCGAAGTATCAGGACAAACAGAGGAAATTTCTCTCAACATGCTGACACAGGGTCTGGAGAAATGGAGAGCTGCAAAGCTGTTTTTCCAGATCAATGGTGAGGACCTAGTCATCCCACTCAATTGTTAGCGATGCTTTAAAATTTGTGCTGTCTTGACTGTGTATTTAGATCTCCAAGTAAACCGCTATAATTTTTTTGCTATTAAAACTGCTCTCCTGCTGCTTTTATTTTGATGGATGTTTCGTCAATGCATAACTGTTTATCTGTTTCAACGGATTTTTTTTTAAATGCATTAGTTTATACTTGTTCTAAATCGTATTGCGACCTTCTCTAACTGTCAAGGTTTGTTGACCTGTCAGTGTTGGCGTCAAACTTGTACCTATCAGTCAACCAGCAGGAACCATACGGTGACATTATCTTGCGGCGTGGGAGATACCTATAAGCGAATTTTCATACCAAAGGTGGCAGTGGTGTTAAGTTTTACAATGATTATTGGCAAAGGATCCAGGCATACCCAAAACTCCAAATTTGCTCAACATCCCAAATTGATATAAATGTCATTTTCATCATTTATTTTTTGCCGTTTAATTTCTTTAGCATTGTTTAGAACCTTATATATCCTAGATCGACATGAATACCATCATCAACTTTGCAAAATAATGTGTAGCTTTGTAGGTCTTATGTGTATCAGAGCTGCAATACCACGGTGTTGTCCAATGCATTATACGATAAGTTTTACCATATTTCTTTTCAGCTGTTAAAGGGAAAATTGTTAAAGGACAACGGTAGTAGTTCAGTATTCTTCGAGTTTTGCAGTGTAGATGTGCATCGACACATACAAAAATATAATGGAATGTGGATATTGACTATGTATTTTGATTTACGCATTACGACTCAAGAAAAGGTGATAACATGTTATGCAAACTCATAAACTAGTGTCTTTTGAACACATGAATATTCATGGATGATAATAGCCTAAGCGTCAACCTGTTCATGGGGACTCTGTGGAACTGAATTGCAGTATAGTGCGTTGGTAAAATCAATGGTTGACATGCCAAACCCTCCACAATGCGCATGTCTAGGAAAGCGCACATAATTGAGCTATCATGCCATGCGAAGACTAATGCGACAACTACGTTGACCATTAGTGCATACCATTGCCAGTGCTGCGTCATTACCTTTTGAAACCCACCAGACAGCCAAGGGACCAGCAGAATATACAAGAGAAGCACTACAACCGAAAAGCACAGGAAAACATAAATGACAATGTTCTAGTCAACCGAACAATAAGGCAATGTAATGGCTTATCGAATGAACCCAGAAGCTTTTTACTAAACTGCCAATGAATATGAAGAAAGACCAAGAAGTTGACCAGGATTCAACCAGTCTCCACGTGTGTGAAGTGTCCAAGACAAAACAGAATAGACCATGAGATACTCATATGTCACTAATGACAAAAATAGATTCAATACAAGATACACAGATTTAACATCTTGACACTGGAAATTGACAAAACCGTTTAAACAGCACATGTAGATTTAGAAAATCCAAAATGCCAAGTACTGAAAAACTTCAACATCTCTCCATTCTCAGCAACGAAAGACTGGTTGTAAATCTTTTATACTTCAACAGCAAAATACTGCCATCATAAAAGTAAAACCCGACTACAACGGGCTCAAATTGGTTAAAAATACAGAAGTCAAACTTGGTAATCTCTCAGTTCACTGTCACTGACTAAATGAAATTTCCCAAGATGAACTACGAAAGTTGTGAAATGTATCATTCCTGTCCCTTCTCTCTCAACGGCTCTCTCCCATTCCCCCTCTATCTCCACCACTTCCTCTATCATTCTCTATCTCCCCCTCGCATCTTCACCACTTCCTCCCTTTCCCTCTCCCCCTCTCCCCCTCTCCCCCTCTCCCCCTCCATCTCCACCACTTTCTCTCTCTCTCCCCCTCTCCCTCCCCCTCTCACACACACAACCTTCTCACAAATGGTTTATTGTCGTTCCATATGTCATTGAAGAGCATAATATCAATCTTCAAAGACATTCGACCAGAATCACTAACAATTCTCCTGTGACACCAAAGAATATTCCCAAAATACATTACAGGAAGGTCTTAGACGAGTCCGTCGAGCCTTACGAGTAGTCTAATAGGTACGAGCTTTTGGAGGGAAAGACTCGACTTCATCATCTAAAGTGTTCATATGAACTGGTCGGTAGTCCAATCGAACCTTCTCATCCTCCCAATATCTGCAATAGCCACAGTCATATTGTTTTAGCTACACACTAATGTTGTTTTGACCACACTGTTTTCGTCATAACCACACTCATATTGTTATAGCGACAATCAAATTGTTTTAGCAACACTCATATGGGCATAATGATAACCAAACTCATAATGTTATGGACACACTCGTGTTGTTCCACACACCCATATTGTTATAACCACACACTCGTATAAAACAACTACAATCATATTTTTATAATCAAATTCATATTGTCACAACGACACATTATTATAACCTCCCTCACCTAGTTATAACCACAATTCACATTGTTATAGCCCCATTTTTTATTATAGCCACATTACTGGCTGGTATATGTATATTTATGTATATGCATATATATAAATACAAAGAGCGACATCACACAATTAAAAACATAACAAAAAACAAAAAACATAACAAAAAACACACAACACATAGCACTGCACACAACAAATAACAAATAACACACCAGAGAACACAAGTAAAATGCCACATAACACATAAGATAGCATAGGTGCTGGTAATATGAAAAATACAAAACTTCACAACAACAGATAATTAAATCAAAACATTGGAGATAAAAGGGGAGTTGTCTTACCCAACAGTGTGCTTCATCCAGCTCTTATCGTCACGAGTCTGTGAATCACAAAATTCCGGGGAAAAAAAATTAGCTCCATTTTTTCCAGTACAACCACTAAATTCACACACAAACAAAAAAGACTACAAAAAAAAATTCACCTTTCATACTCTCACATTCGCTTTAATTAAAACGAGAAAATGGATGTTAACAAACAAAAAAAAAAACCAGTAAACGCAAAAAGTTAAACATAAATAAAGATAAAGAGAAATAGACGAAAACAAAGACAAAAACAAGGAAAAAGACAAAAAGACAAAGACAAAGACAAGGAGTTCCTACAGGAAAATCCTCTCGAGCATGGGCTCCTCGACTTTCTTTTCGAGCTTCAGCGGAATGCATCGTGATGGAAGCATTAATCAAAAGATTTTCGAGCTCCAATGTTTCTATTAAATCGGTATTCCTGGGCACAAAAAAGAACCGCGTTTTGAACAATTTTACATAGTCCAGTTTGACAGATGAGCAAAAAATAGTCCAGAATTAATAATTATTAAATATCCTTCTAAAAGAAAGTGACAAGTTAAAAGGAGATCTTAAAACAATCAGAGATTGTTGAGTACAAGCGTTTTTGCTAAGAAAGTATTCCTCTCAAACAAAACCTAATAAATCCTAAAAACCCTACAACCTCACCCTGTCCTTCCTCTATTTCAAGAAAATAAACACATCTAAAAGCAAATTACAACCAAAAGTCAATTCAAAGGAACACTATACAAAGGGGACAACAATGAACTTCATTGCCCATCATTATCAGCATTGAGGATTTTTTCGTGTTAATGCGAAATTAGAATACGTAATACTAATTTAGGGCAAGGAGACATAACAGATTGTAGTCCCCTACCCTTAAAACAACATACATCACACTGAATTATTTAAAAAAAAACATTTTTTTGTAAATAGAACGGGTGAAATAAGTTAAGAAGCAGATAAAACAGCCAAAGGAGAAGGATTCTCCTTTATTGGAGGTTTGCAAAGAATAAATCTCCATATTGAAGACTCCACAAGGGATTCTGCGGGTTTTGAGGATGGTTGGAGATAGGGAGAGACAGATAGAGGCAGAGAAGGGGAGAGGAGTGTAAGGGAAGAGGGACAGCGGGAGAGGGAGAGAGGCACAGAGGCAGAGAGGATGAGACGGAAAGAGGGCAAGAGGAGAGGAAGAGACGGAGAGAGACAGAGAGAGGGAGAGTAGAAGAGAGAGGGGTGAGAGAGAAAAAGAGAGAGGGAGAGAGGAAGGGTACGTTTTTGAAAAAGTAGATCCCATAGTCAAGTGTATTCCTGTGGGTTTTGTTCATGTAACAATTTTTTTACCCTGTTTAATATATTTAACTCCTCTACAAATCCATTTTTTTCTCCTCCTTACCAAATGAGGCTGCGATCGCTGACTTTGACGTCCGAAAAATTTGCCCATGTGTCATCGATCTGCTTAACACCTGCAATTTAACAAATATACAAATTTAATTAAAAAAATAGAGCAATACCTACAATCACGGCTTATAATATCAATTTATTATTATAAATATTATTATTGATTGTTATCATTATAAAAATTTACAAATTCAAGAAAAAAAAAATAGGAGAGGTCTACAATCACAGCTAATAATTATTAGAATAATAATAATAATTATAATAAAAAAAGAAAATGACTGCTATAAGCCCTTATCTTTACTATTCTTCATATCTTGTTGACATTATTGTTAATCTGAAATTGAAGCTTGTGAAAATCTGAGAGTTTAAAGGTACAAACGAATGTGAAAATGTAGAGAAAAGGGGAGTGAAATGCAATGAAATTGGAATATTAATCTCAAAATTGCCCCAAAATATAGGGAAAATTTAAAAACAAATGTGAAAGGGAGGGCCAACAAAATGAAAAAAAACATGTCACAAAATGTCCAGAAATGGGTCAAACAAATGTCAAACAAATGTCCCAAAAATTTAAAAAAAAAAAAAAAAAAAAAAAACAAAGATTTTTTTTTTTCAAAAAATTAGTGTTGTGTATTTGTATCCTCTTACCAATGATCAATATCTACCTGTTTTTGACTTACCGATAATCGATTTGGTCATTCGATTTATCGATTAAAAAATTATTGTGATATTTCACAAATATATTGGTCCAATATACCGATAAATAAATACCGTGACAATTTACTTCAACAGTTTTTCAGAGTTTCGACGGTTTTTATTTTTATGCACTGCATACTGTCGAGTCTTGTGAACTGTAGTGCTCCTCCCACATTATGTCATAAATTTTCAACACATTATCACACTCCGTCACGACAACGCATCTGATGCGAGGGAAATTTTGAAGTCAGGTTTGCTGCAAGCGGGAACTTTGTCATATTTGTGTCGAGTGGGAAACATTGGTGCTCAATTTTGGATCAAGCGGGACTTGCACTTCGCTCTCATTGGCCAAGTGCATTTGGTGAAGGCGCAAAAAAAAACTGAAAAATATTCTGGAATCCCAGTCTGGACTACACAGCAAAAAAGTACATTTTTTCCAAGAAGATTTCGAGGTGTCAAGTTGACACCTCAAAATCTTCGTGGAATAACAGTATTCATTTCCTGGGTAGTCCGGACTGGGATACTGTACTTTTGTGCTACCAAGTACGCACCGGATTGTGATACTCGACACCGCGACAGTTGCATACTATATAGTATGTACAATATACTATATAGTATTACAAAAGATATAGAAACATATCGGCAATAACCATTTATTCGACACCATACAATGTATTCCCCCCCCCTTTCCATTTGGTATTCAATAACATCGGTGATCCTAGGAAATTTCCCGATACACAACGCTACAACAAAACTGTCCAAAAAAATGTCAAGAAAAAGTGTCAAAAGAAAACCGAGACAAAAAAAATAAATAATGTTACCTTCTTGCAAAGTCTCGTCCGTTCGGAAAACAGCCGCATAGTTTTGCATCACTTTTTGCATTCTCAGTCGGATTTTGGAGGTAGGACTTTCTCCATTCGAATACCTGATTTTGTCTAACCAGGCAATTGTGGATTCTCCTGCGTTTTTCGGAAGGTCCTTGTGGGGAGCTCCTGGAAAAAAACAGGAAAAAAAAGGGGCAGAAAAAAAAGTGATTTTCTGGGTTTAAGTGGTATTTTCCCAGGTTTAATTTCAAGGTTCTTTTTTATGATTCTTCAGGGTTTTCTACATGATCTTTTTGAGGTTTTTCCAAGGTTTCCCCAAAGTTTTCTCAAGGTTTTTTCAAGAATTTTGGGAGGGGTGTTTGGAAGGTATCGAAAAAAGTTAGAGAAAACAAAATGAAAGTGGAGAACGTGCGAGTTTTCATGGTCTTATCAGAACCTTTCCTAAGGTTTTTCCGCCATATAAGACAAACCTCCCAAAGAGGAGAACAGAGAAAGCCCCTTGGAAAACTCCAGAAAAACCTCCAAAAACCATCACCAGAAAACGAAGACCTCTCTCTCTCCCCCCCCCCCTCCCTCCCTACCTCCATCCTTCCTTCCCTTCTCCCTCCCGCTTTCCCTCCTCACACACACACATACGCACCAGGCCGGTGAATCTCAGCCACTCGATTGGCGCAAGCTCTCCCAAAAACGACAATATCTAGGAGGGAGTTTGCTCCCAGGCGATTGGCTCCGTGGACTGACGCACATCCGGCTTCTCCGGCCGCCAAGAGTCCAGGGACGATTCTGTCCACATCTCCGTCTTTCGGCCAAACGACCTAGAACACCGAAAGAAAAAGGTGAGAGAGGGAGAGGAGAGGGAGAGGAGAGGGGAAGGAGAGGGGAAGGAGAGGGGAAGGAGAGGGGAAAGAGAGTGGGAGGAGAGGGGGAAGAGAGGGGAATGAGAGGGAAAGGAGATGGAAAGGAGAAGGAAAGCAGAGAAAAACAGAGAAAACAGAGAAAAAACCGGAAAAAACGACATAAGAAATGGATTATTTTGACAGTTCGGCATATCTTTCTTCTGGGCCGAGGCAGCTAAATAAGTGAAAAAAAACCAATGAGGAAGAGATTTTTTTGCAGTTACACACATCCCCGTCCGCCCAACGACCCAAAACAACAAAATAAAAATATGATTGTTTTTACAAATCAGGAGTTGTTTGCCTCTTCTTAGGCCAATTTTTGTCTCTTAGAAACCCAAAAAAATAAATAGAGAAAGGACAAAAAACAGTAAGAACAACAATGTTTCTACAAATAAAAGGAAAGCCTTTGAAAGTACTTAGCGGAAGCTCCTCCCAGCTTGTAATGAACCCTAAAAAGTCACAAATAAGGATGAGATGTCAAAAAAAAAAAAAAAGCGAAAAAAAAAGAACAAAAAAAAAAAGGCTTACCTCTCCGTGATAATTAGTTGGGATTCCTCCCATGTTGTAATGGACCGTCGGCAAAACAGGAATAGGTTCTTTTGTTACATCCACACCTGCAAAAATTGCCGCGGTTTCCGAAATTCCTGGGAGACGTTCTTTCAAAACTTCGGGAGGGAGATGGTTCAAATGGAGGTAAATATGGTCTTTTTCGAGTCCTGGAAGCAAAAGAAAAAACAACATCCACATTAAAAATGTTTTTAGATATCTAGAGTAAAGATTAATTGCCTTTTTTCGGTCTCTGAAGAAGAAAAAAAAAATATACAATATTAAAAAGGTGTGCAAATGATAAGTGCTAATTGGTAATGGTAACTGGTAATGGTGTTGAACGGTAAATGGTAACTTAAAAGGGTGACTATTGGAGAGGGAAAATAGTTCTGAATAATTTGTCGATATGTCTTGTAAAATTAATCTGAGGGAGTTAAGAAAAATCTGCTGTAAAATTGAAAGCAACAGGTCACTCAAACAATAAACAAGTTCAATATGAATATATCCAATTTCAGGAATCAGCACACGCATATTGTTTCATGATTAAACAAAGGTGTCTTCTAATGAGCATATCATGATCAATAAATTGGAATGTAGAAGAAAGAATCTCACCTACCCCTCTCCCTTCTCGAATCTCAATAGTCATAGAGCGTGACACAACGTCACGGGAAGCGAGATCCTTGGCTGTTGGGGCGTATCTGGATTCTGGGGACAGGTATTGTGGCGTCTAAAGGCACACTGTATCACGTACAATGTTAGTAAAGAAGGGTATCAAGAAGCCTATCTTTACTTTAAATGATATTTCAATCAAAGAGTGTATTGAAGCGTAACACATAGTGATATTCCTGCGATATAAGGTACATTAATGAATTTTTTATGAAATAAATGATGTCAAAACAATTGATATGCCAAAATAATTTTGACATTATGTCAAAATAGATGATGTCATAAATGGTGTCAAATTCCCCAAACTTGCTCTTGAACATCAAATGTTCGCCAGTGCTAAAGCCAATCTACACAAAAGCTCTTACCTTCTGTAATAAGACAACCAGCTCCATAAATTCCTGTAGGATGGAACTGAACGAATTCCAAATCCTGTAAAAAATGCAGATAAAAAAACAGAGGTAAAAAGACGAGCAAGGTACAAACCAAGAACAATCTCTCAACTTTTCCTATTTTCCAAGGACTTCTCTAGACGCCTCTTCAGGTTAAAAGGCATATTTCAAGCCTATTCAGGGGTTTCCCAAAGGGTAAAAACTACTTTTTCAGACACAAGATAAGCAAATACAAAAGAAGTGCAATGACAAGTTGAAACCCAAGAACAAGAA
>JBBHKE010000894.1:0-39051 GCA_037447655.1 Zygnema cylindricum
ACCAGCCGAAAGGTAATATCCTTACCTTTTCATCGCAATTTTCGGGTTAATAAAAAGTCATGTGTGCACAAATAAAGGATGTTTTCAGCGACGAAAAATCATTGATTCTACTAATGATTCATTGTTGTTGTGGACATCATGCCACTTGTCCATCACAAAACCAATAATTCAATTTATGAGTAAAAATAGTATTGAAGATTGGTTCTCAAAGTTGACTGCTCTCTCGTATTATAATCTTTTAAGTAAATTGGATTAAATTAGGCTTATCGAAGATGTTGACAAATGATTGTCCTTTGAAACCACCTCCAATAATCATCATTAGAGGAAAGGTTTTATTAAAGGGGAATTAATTTCCGTGTTATTTACACTTTTTCAACTCTTAATGCCGATCGGTTTAATTTAGTTGTAGTTGAACTGCCTTATTTAGGGTTTTAAGAAAAAAAAGTAAGATTAACTACATGTTTATGTTTAGTTATTTAACATGTACTTAAGTTCGTGTTTGGTTGTACTTTTTTATTTTGGCAAACCGGTAGAACTTCGCACACCTAAATGAGCACACGTAATCGAAAGAGTTGGATATGCACAAATTGAGACAAGCAACGAAGCAGGTTTGTAACGGGTTGTCAAGATTAAGCGGACGGATACACAAACGTTTTTTTGTTCAAGCGAATCGATGAATAGTTATCGGTTTTATCGGTTCACGGAATGATCGACGGAAGTTATAATGTGAACACCCAACCTCTTCTTGCGGTTGTTTCAGTTCGCGCCTTGCCTTTTCTATGGTGATGTCCAATTCGTACGGATTTCAAC
This sequence comes from Zygnema cylindricum, assembly GCA_037447655.1. Lineage (NCBI taxonomy): Eukaryota > Viridiplantae > Streptophyta > Zygnematophyceae > Zygnematales > Zygnemataceae > Zygnema > Zygnema cylindricum. The sequence continues at coordinate 811 of JBBHKE010000894.1, forward strand.
TTTTTTACAAAAATTACGTAGTATTCGTGTATTTCTTACATTTCGTTAAAATTCGTTAGATTTCGTTGTACGAACATGTACGAACATGTACGGCAATCATGGCCCTAAAAAATCCTTACAAAATTTGAAAGAGTACGGAAAAAATACGAATAGTTACGGAACTATACATAAATTGTACCCTAAAAATCCTAAAAGTACGTAAAATCTAGGAGAGTAGTACTAAAACATACGGCAACGTACAAAATGTACCCTAGAATCCCTAAAAACCCCCTTAAATATCCCTAAAAACATGAATATGTACAAGCATTGTACGTAAATATACGGAAAATGTAACGTAGTTGCATTGAAATATACAAAATGTACGGGCATGTACCTTTAAAACTCTAAAATACATACCCCTAAGAAGAATGAAAATATAAGGACATTGTACATAAAATTACGAAAAATCTAAGCAAGCTGTACTAAAATTTTCGGGAATGTATGTAAAAGAACCCTAAAAACCCTAAAATCACCTTTAATAGCCCTAAAGAGTACAAAAATATACGGGAAGTGGAAATAAGTGTACAACAAATATACAAGTACAAAGTAAGGTACGCATTTTATTAACTTTTCAAATCGTTTGATGTGTACAGTACGCACTATACGTTAGTTTATACCGTGCGTTATACGTGCACCGGACATCTATGGTTTTCTATGCCGTCCAGGTTGGAGCAGCAATGATTGCAACGGACTTGACAGCGACGGCAGGCTGTACTGTACGACCTTAAGACTCGATGGAACGCCAGTTGAGGTGACGCTACCGAAATTGGGTGTGCACTTGACGAACTGATAGCCTATTCCCACCGGAGCATTTGTAACTTTTTGCCCATTCCGATGATTTTTCCAAACTCATTGGAAAACAGGTCTTGTTCACACCAAAATTTTGACACGTAACTCTGATTAAGGGTGACCTGTGACACGTCACACGCTTCGACGTCATCAAACATAATAACGACTTAATGATTTAGAGAATGAAAGTTCAAAGGACGACGACGGTGGTTCAAAGTTGAACAATTTTTTTGCGTGAAAACAATGAAATAGCCGTTCGGATGTTATTTTTGCTTCGTCGGCTTTTGGGTTTACTGTGGCATGTTTCAAAGTAAGACGCAACCTTAACCCGACTTCAATATCCTCAAATATTTTGAGGAAGTTTTATTGTACGGTTTTGCGGGAACTTCTGAAAACAACAAAGTCGCTGCTTGGAAAGCCGTACATTATTCAAACGCCCGTCTATTGCAAAAGTTATTTTTTTCCGAAAGGAATAGGCTATGAAACAGGCCGACGGTAAACCCAAAAGCAAACGAAGCAAAAACAACATCCAACCGGCTATTTCATTGTTTTCGCGAGAAAAAACTGTCAAACTTTAAACCACCGTCGTCGTCCTTCAAACATTCATTCTCTCTCTCTCTCTCTTTCCATTTTTCCCTCTCCCTATCTCTCTCCCTCTCTCTTTGTCTCTCACACTCTCTCTCCCTCCCTCTCCCTCCCTCCCGCTCCCTCACACTTTCTCCCTCCATCCCTCACTTCCTCAACCTCCATTTATGAACCTGACCGCTATATATATACACTACACTATTTCTGCCTTACTATTTTGTTTTTGCCACACTATTTTTGTTGGATTGGCACGTGAATGCCGGTTCAATACGGGGTAGAATGTGATATGTCACACTCGAAGCCGCCTAAAATAAATAGGTACGGACCCGCCAAGCTCTACATCGAGCTGGTGGCACATTGGTTAGTGCGCTGACAGCTCAAGTCAGAGGTCCCACGTTCGAGCCTTGCCGGCTCACTTTTCCCTAGTATGGGACATACCGAATCCCAGATTTCACGGAAATCAACATGGAATCAAAGCCATCGGGATTTCGGATGGTGTGACCGGCCTTCCCGTGCGGAGGGGTATTGGCACGTGAATGTCGGTTCAATACGGGGTAGAATGTGATACGTCACACTCGAAGCCGCCTAAAATAAATAGGTACGGACTTTCAAGGGTCATTTAGCGTTACGTCTGTCCATACTCATCATACGCCGGTCCGATCTTGGTCTCTCTGTACCCATCATTACATGGGTCGGTAGAGCCTTTGTCTTGTTCGTACTTTACATACGTCAGTCCAAACTTGTCGCCCTACATACAAGTTCTTTGGGCGACGGTCTCTATTTGACGTATGTTTTCTTTTTGTCTAAATTCTTTTTGTACTTTCATTTTGTCTTCGTACTCTTTGTCGCTTGAGTTAACGTCGTTACTTTAGGTCTTAATTACTTTCGTACATTGCCAACCTAAAGTCAATCCGTTACAATCTAACTTACGTTAGAATCTAGTCTACATACATTAGAATCTTGTCACGTAATATGTTGACCAGATGAATTAGAATCTTGACTAGGATCCTTTTAGTTACAACGCACCAAAGAGCGCTTAGACTCCACAGTAATTAGCAATGTGTATTTTGTATATAAGTGAATTTTCTCACTCAATGAAATCATCCCATATACAAATCAATTTCTCTCTCCAATGCATTGATTTTTCTCTTGTGTACAATTTCATGGCTTCCGCCAATCCACCTCCATTAGGGTTTGGGCCCGGCCATGCCACTTGTGATAGTATCCAGAAGTTTGATGGCCAAAACTTTTATGATTGGTCATTTTCAGCCATGCATTTTTTCAACCATGAGAAGATTTGGGACCATTTTATATGAATTTCAAAACCTCCTATCTTTTCCTCTACTGATACACCAGCAGAAAAAGCTACAAAAGAGTTAGCAATAGCTGCATGGAAACAAAAGGATGAGGATGTGCACGCTCGCCTAGTGATGTCACTTACTACCGAGCGCACTCGTGTTATTCCTGGCGCCTCCTCTTCTGCCGAGGCTTGGAGTCGTCTTCAAGCAGCTTACATTCAAACCGGATGGGCCGCTCGCCGAATTCAAAAACGAGCGTTTTTTAACTCCATGAAAAATCCAACGGAATCCATGCAAGATTGAATTAGCACAGTCGAATTGTCGGCCGGAAAGTGCACCATGATAGGCGTCCATCTTTTTGACGAGGACCTCTCTTCTACCTTTTTGGGAGGACTCCCTGAAACCTTTTCCCCTTTCATTTCCTCGTTTGACAATCTAGACCAATTCATTCCCTTTCACTCCCTTTGTACAAAACTTTTGCATGAAGAGACAAAACTTCTCTCTTTTTCTGCTCCAAATCTCTCTCATGCAAATGCTTATATTGCTGAAAATCAGAAAACTAACTCGGGGGGGTGCAGCTTTTGTTTTGCGCTTATTGTAAAACAAAAGGACACTCCGTTTAAAAATGTCAAAAATTGGCAAGGCGGAAAGCAACCGAGGCTTCCAATCCCCCTAAAAATGGAGGAAATGCCAACGTTGCCAATGCCACCCCACCAGTTCTTCCCACCCCCCATTCCTTCCTCACCCTTCTTTCCCTCCAAATTTTCCTTATCCTCACCATTATTCCCCTTCTCCATCCCTCCCACAATCTTCCAACGCTGCAACGCACTATGCCTTTTCAAACTCCGTTAACCTTCCTTTGTTGACCGCTTTCTCCCCACTTTTTCCCTCTAATTATCCCACTCCAGTAGCCTCCCCTTTTGTCCTCCCTCGCTCACTAGAATTTGGGTATGGCAATGTTGCCCATCATATCCCAAATTGTGTCACTCCGGAGACTCAATTTCCACAAGGGTACGCTTTTCTATCTCAAACCCCTGAGGATTGGCTAGTAGATAGTGGTGTTAGTCACCACCTTTCACCACGATCCGATTGGTTCACTCACCTTTCTCCCTTATCATCTCCTATGCAGTTTCGCTTAGGAGACGACCGCATTTTGTTGACTACTCATTCAGGAGACGTAAACGTCCAAAATGTGTCTATTCACATTCGCAACGTACTATTTGTTCCTGGTCTAGCTAGGAATCTATTCTCTGTAAAAGTCGCCACTAATGACGACTTAAAAGCTGAATTTATTAATGATAGAGTAATGTTTCTTGATAGAAAAGACAATAGTAGTATAGGTTTTGGCGTAGCACGAGATTCTATCTACGTCTTACAATCGTATAGTACACCAAAGATATTTGCTTTAAGTGCTACCGTCGAAAAATTTTCCCTTTGGCATTTAAGATATGGTCATTTAAATAGCGAAAGTTGAAGTACTTTCCCAAATCTTGTAACCGATATAAATTCGTTTTCTAAAAAATGATTGGATTTTTGTCATGGTTGCGTGCAAGGAAAAATGTCGCGTCACTCATTTCCCACTAGCACTACCGTCATCATTGAACCCTTTGCACTTGTACATACGGACGTATGTGGTCCCATGCGCACGCGTAGCTACAGTGGATCCCTTTATTTTGTCTCTTCCATTGACCACGCCACTCGTTTTTCACACGTGTATCCAATCTGTCATAAACCTAACGCTTTTGCACGATTTCAGGAATTTAAGGCGTTGGCAGAAAATTTTCACAACAAACGAATCAAGGTCTTGTGTAGTGACAACGGTGGCAAATTTTTGTCCAACCAATTTTATGAATTCCTCCTGCAACATGGAATCTCGCGTCATTTAACGGCGCCTCGGACGCCACAGCAGAACGACATCGCAGAAAGGCACAATCGTACATTACATGACATGTCACGCTCCAGGCTGTAGTTTTATAATTTGCCTTATGAATTTTGGGCATAGGTTGTCATTTGCGCAAATTACTTACGCAATCTTTGTCCCACTAACGCTTTACCAAAATCTACTCCAATGGAAGCGTTGTCATCTGTTAAACCAAATATATGTCACCTTCGAATCTTTGGATGTGAAGCGTGGTATAAAGACCTTCTCCAATTGAACGGCAAATTGGGTGCTCGCGCATTTCGTGGCATTTTCGTTGGGTACGCTTCAAATTCCAAAGCGTACGGCATCTGGAGTCCTTCTTGTTGTTCTGAGACAACAGCCGGAACCGAAGACGATGAGGATGCCGGTGTAGTCATCTCGGAACCAAACCAAGCAAGAAACTTTCACAAAAACCAGTCTGAAAAACAGCAACTTCAACAGTTGATAAAACCCAAACCAGAGACACAATAGCTCTGAAAATCTACCACAGTGTAGATAATATCAAGATGAACATACACACAAAATTACAAGTTATTCTACTAACATATCTGTGAGATATACACAGATGAAAATGCCAAAAACAGGCTGTACAGTTTTTGACTACAAAATGTTCATACCTTCAAAGTTATCTAAGTCCTACTAATATACACCGAAGCCTATGCTGCTGAACGTACGGAGGCATACCAGCCGTTCAATAAATACCTGCGGCTCGAACCGAACAAGGTACGTCATACAAAAAGATTCCTTTACTAATCAACTAACCACACAAAGACAAAAATCTACTTAACTAGATATTTACAAAGGAGTAGGATTCTATATGCCACGTCATTTGTCGTGTATGTGGCTCACACGGACCAGTTTTTGTCGGCGGTCTCCCTCAGCCGCGTACATACCACATTCGGCACCGTAGACAAATCTCCATGTGCCATTTTGTCCTCAAGTGTATATATGCACAAACAATCGGATATTCTGGAGTGTCTTCTTTCTTGTAGTGACTTGTGTCTCGGGAGTGTATACAAAGGTGTACTCCCTACCGATCTAGTGGAACATCAATTCTGGTGTGTAATGAAACGAACTTACAACCAAACATATGCTTATTCGTGAAACTCTCTCTCCCTCACACTCGAGGCATAGAGAGGACTAAAGCTTTCCAAAACAACACTTCTCAAAATCGCGTCATCACCACCAGAGAAGTAACTTTCAACGAAACGCCACTTCTCCAAACGTTGTCTTGTACTCCCTTCCCTTCCCGTCTTCCCCCATTATCTGACTTTCCCTCTCTCACCCTCTATGACCCTCTTCCTCCAAAACTTCCCTTTCAATCTCTTTAGCCACCTGACCTCATCTACCTTACACCTTCACACCCCTCTCCTCTTAGTCCTACTATATTTTTTCCCTCATTATCTTCAAGTCCCCCTCCTCTTCCATCTTCTCTTACCTCGTTGTTTTCCCGGCTGCATCTATCACTCCTGCCAGCTAATCAACTGCCCTTCCTCTTCATCCTCTCACAAATTCCGAAGATACTACCTCCTCTCTCCCTCTTTTCCAAAATTATCATTTCTTTGACAATCTTTCCCCCACAATTTTTTCCCACTCACCTCTTTTTGGGCCTTTTACTCCTCTTGAGCCTTCACCTCTCGAACTTGAGATTTCCCCTCTTCCTGAGCCCTCTCTTTTACCTCGCCGTAACCCCGCACGCCCTAGAGTTCCCCCCTCTCGGCTTACTACCTCCATAGTCCATGCCTCTCTTGCTTACGCTTACTCGGCTGGGGCCTCTGCCTCTCTTATTTTAGCCCCTCTCTCTCTCAAAGCTGCCCTAAAACGTCTTGATGCTTCCCTTTCGAAAATTGCCGCTAATGCTGAATTCAATGCCTTAATTTCCAACAAAACATGGAATCTTGTTCCCCTTCCCCCTAGAAGAAAGGCAATCAGCTCAAAATGGGTCTTCCGTGTAAAACAGAAAAGTCAATGGATCCGTTGACAAATACAAAGCTCGCTTGGTGGCGAAGGGCTTTTCCCAAATCAAAGGTATAGATTTTACTGAAATATTTGTTCTAGTTCCACGGTTGACATCTATCCGCACTTTACTTGCTTTAGCTGATGAACATGATTTCCATGTTCATCAGATGGATGTTAAGAATGCCTTTTTAAATGGGATCTTGTGGGCTATATTTCCCTTGGATCTGAGCATCACGTTTGCCATCTCATTAAATCAATCTATGGATTAAACCAATTCCACCGTGTATGGAACCATACTATAGATGCTATTATGCGGAAAGAAGGATTTACCCTAATTGATGTTGATTTCAGCATTTACTCTCGCGACTCTGGCACCTCCTTGATCATTGTTGCCATCTTTGTTGATGATCTACTTTTTGTTGGTCCTCCTCCCTTTCAACTCTTTTGGATGCCAATGCCCCTCTCCTCCCTTCCACTGATTCCCTTCTCTCTCCCTCCCTCCATTCCACTTACCGCTCGATGGTCAGGGCCCTGATGTACCCCACGCAGGCCACCCATCCTAACATTGCCACAACAATCACTAAACTCACTCAATTCCTCCAACGTTTTTCTCTTCATCATTTTGCCGCAACCAAAAGTGTCTTTCGTTATCTACAGGGCACTAAAAATCTGTCTTATATATTGTTCCTTTGGCTTCAGTGCTCTTACGGGTTTTGTTGATTCAAATTGGGCACAAGATGAGCTTTCCCGCCGTTCCACCACTGGCTCGTGCTTCTTTTTACGCAATGGTCTTATCTGTTGGTCATGCAGAAAGCACTCTACCACGGCATGCTCCAACACTGAGGCGGAATATTTGGCCGCTTGTCACGCCGCCAAGGAAGATGTCTGGCTTCGGACTCTACTTTCCAATCTTCGATTTCCCCCTTCAGCCCCTACTCCTATTTTTTCCGATTCCCAGGGAGCTCTTGCTTTGATCCGCAATCCTGTTCACCACAAGCGGACGAAGCACATCAACATTCAGTATCATTACTCTCGGGAGCGAGTCCAAGATGGCACTCTCCAGCTTTTTTATGTAAAATCCGCCGACCAAGTGGCCGATTATCTCACCAAGGCTCTTCATCGCCCTCACTTTGAGCAGCATCACCTCTCCTCCGGCCTTCGTCTTCCTTCTCCTCCAGCCTAAATTTGCTTTATTTTCATCTCAATCTACTTCCTAGTTTTCGCTTGAGGGGGGGTGTTAAGGGTCATTTAGCGTTATGTCTGTCCGTACTCGTCATACGTCAGTCTGGTCTTGGTCTTGTTTGTACCCATCATTACATGGGTCGGTCCGGTCTTGGTCTTGTTCTTGTTCGTACTCTACATGCGTCGGTCCAGTCTTGTCGCCCTACGTACAAGTCCTTTGGGCGACGATCTCTATTTTACGTATGTTTTCTTTTTCTCTTAATTCTTTTTGTACTTTCATTTTGTCTTCGTACTCTTTGTCGCTTGAGTCTACATTGTTACTTTAGGTCTTAATTACTTTTGTACATTGCCGACCTAAAGTCAACCCGTTACAATCTAACTTACGTTAGAATCTAGTCTACATACATTAGAATCTAGTCACGTAAAATGTTGACCATATGTATTAGAATCTTGACTAGGATCCTTTTAGTTACAACGCACCTAAGAGCGCTTAGACTCCACAATAATTAGCACTGTGTATTTTGTATATAAGTGAATTTTCTCACTCAATGAAATCATCCCAAATACAAATCAATTTCTCTCTCAAATGCATTGAACTTTCTTTTGTGTACAATTTCATGGCTTCCGCCAATCCACCTCTAATACGGACTCGCCAGGCTCTACATCGAGCTGTGGTGGCACAGCAGTGGCACAGTGGTTAGTGCGCTGACAGCTCAAGTCAGAGGTCGAGCCATGGCCGGCTCACTTTTCCTTACTATTTTGTTTCTGCCACACTATTTTTCTGTCGCATTTTTTTATGTCACACTATTATTAGTTTGCAGTTGCAAGTTTTCAATTTTCAGTTTTGCAGTTTTCTGTTTTCAAATAAACAAATAAACAAATAAAAACACCACAAAATCTAACACAAAAACTTAGGAAAATCCCAAATACATAAATCAACTATTGGTTACACATTGAACTCCTCACATAACATATTTACAAACATAATTCATTAAAAAAAGGTTATTTTATACCTACTCTTTTACATAACATCAAAACTATAAAAGGAAAGGAAAAAATATTAGCCTTGTACAAAGTCGAAAGGGGTAAACTTTTAAATAACTTCACTCTATTAAATTACGATTTTCATTAGGTTTAGGGTTTGTTTAAAATAACATAATTTATAGTTAAACAGCACATTATGGTCCAGAAATTATATACCTTGTAGCCCGCAAAGTGTTTTTCCAAATGTCCTTAAAACGGATAAAGGAATATCAGGACAAAAAAATTAACGTTGCGAAGGAATGATGAATAATATATGTTTTAAAAATATAGTAACCAAATTGGAGTTAATTAAAGGAAGAGGAAGAACAAAGATATGAAATGGTCGATAGGACGGACCAAATAAAATGGACAGGTGATAGGAAGGAAGAGTTGTACTTTAGCGAGGGAGTAGAGGAGAACGGGGGGCGGAAGGGAAGGGGGGACGTATTAGGGTAGAATTCCATTAGGCGGTCCCAGTAATTTACGGAAAATTCTACTGGCAGCGTTTACTGGAAGACTATTCCATTTTGTCGGGCCAGTAACAAACATTCCTCAATTATGATTGGCGCCACATAAGTTAGAGTCCAGATTCAGAAAATCTTAAAAAAATCTACTAATGGAAAGTAGAAAGAAACATCTGGACGACCGGAGGTAATTAATGATTCGTACGTAAAGTTTGCGGCGAGATTTTGATTTTGAAAATGGAAATCAAATTTTAGAAACGGAATGGCAAAAAAACGCGGCAGATTTTGAAGGTCGCGGCATACTTTGAATGTCGGTGGATGTCAGACGGAGCGTGCAAAGATATTTTCACTTCACCTGCATCCACCTGGCAGGCGGCACATGGCCTGTAGGACATAGGCACATAGGACGTGTAGGCTTGTGATCGCTTGTTCCACCATGGCAGGCGGCACATGGCCTGTAGGACATAGGCACATAGGACGTGTAGGCTTGTGATCGCTTGTTCCAGTGGATATTTTTTTGCTTTTTAACGTGTACCAATGGTACACGACCTTACCATGACCAGTATCGTACAACTTTCCTCGCGAGGAGAGTATCGTGACACTGGACGATGTGCGCGATTGCGTCGCGGATCTGAAAAAGTAGAATATCCAACGGCCAGGAATTACGCCTACATCATTGGAGCCTCCGACAGCTTTCCAGTAACGAGGTTTCGGCTGACAAAAAAATAATTAAGGTACGGATTTGTATGGCGTTGTACGAAAACGTACGGCGTCCAGTAACGAACCCCACTTTTCGTCTAATGGAATTCCACCCTCAGTAAGTTTGAAAAACTGCAGGTTTGTTTTCACGCCTATGTTTGATGACGTCGAAACGTGTGACGTGTCACAGGACACCTTCAATCGGAGTTACGTGCCAAATTTTTGGTGTGAACAAGACCCGTTTTCCGATAAGTTCTGGGAAAATCATCGGAATGGGCAAAAAGTTACAAATGCTCCAGTAGGAATAGACTATCAGAGGGGTGAAAAGAAAATGGTTCGATATCCGAGCCAGATCCGAACCACGTCCGGTAAAGACAACCTGTTGCACGGTGCACACCTGTGCATTTAGCGGTCGTGCCCTTTTGACATTGAGCGTACTTTTTATTCTCCCCAAAAGTACGAGCCAAATTCACGCGGCAATGCAGGCATTCGCACCGTTTCAGTTTCAAATTTTGAAATTTAGAAGACTGGAAAAAATAAAATTGTCATTACTAATTACTAACTACCATTATGTTAAGCTTGATTTTCAACTTTGCTATCCACACTCATTTTGGTTTCAGTGGCTTCAAGTTATGTTTGCTCAAGTTCTAAAAAAAAAAAATAATAATAATAAAAATGTTTTCAAAAAAGTAAATAAATCAATAATTAAGTAGATTACGAGTAGCTCAACGCCAAATTAAAGCATTTGTCAGGGTTTCTCCGACATCGCTTTGCAGGTTGGAGAAGTTCCTACCGTCCAGTTGCACACCCGATTTTGATACAAATTCCGCAGACTTTGCACACCCGATTTTGATACAAATTCCGCAGACTTAGTTCAGACGTTGCTCACGAGATTACGGTAACGAGTTCTATGCACTCAGTTCAGAATTTGCACACTTGTTTACAATGCTGATTGGTACGATTGAACATTGTACGGAGAATGAAGTCACGCCCCCTCTATGCTTCGGTTTATAGCGTGTAGTGCATGTGTTTTTTAGTGTTTTTTCATAAAGGTGTTTTATGCAAACATCGTATATATAAACAAAAATCGACACTTTTTTTTTGTTCTTTTCTAATGTTGAAGTTATTTGCGAAGAATGTAGGAGCATCGTTTTGGAATCATGTATAGATACTCGTCAAAGTGACCCTTTAAGATTCCCTTTATTTGCTCTCGCTCACCTTCAAGCTCTAAGAGCATCGGTTACAACTTTTCCCAAGTTGTTTGTACCTTTCTATTGCTTACAACACTCGTATCATTAGCTAGCATGACCAAGTTTTTCCTACCTTTTTCCACGTTCTAGAGCAACTCTCTATGTTACATTTTTTTGTCAAAGTTAATAAATATGTCGAATATAGCCCTATTTGTCTACTATCGGATTTCTCTCTCCTTTCTAGATTACGCATTTTTCCTCTTCAAAAGGGCTTTAGATTCCCCTACTAGAGCCACTCATTTCGTTAACCATTTTACACCCAGTTGACGACACTACCTTCCCAAACTTTCATACTCACATCTGGCGTTTCTTATCTTACCTCTATTTTTGGCGTTTGTTATCTTACCTCTATTTTGCCTAACGCCCATTGTACTTTGTGTGCACTTTACCTTCCAACTCTTCTTTCATTTCATCCCTTTCGAAATTTGATGATTGATTCTTTCGGATTCTAAATCAGCTTCTCGACCATGATACCTTTCTCGGAAGGTTACTCGCTCATAGACAAGATAATTAACCAGTCTCTTGCGGGGGTCTTGGTTTACAACCTACGACCACCTGGGCTCAACGACTTACTTAGGGAGTTGAGTGACGTCTATCATAACTTTAAGGTTTTTAGTGGAAGATACACCTATTTTAGCTCAAGTGGTATATCATGTCGATAAGGGCTTATTGCCATTCTAATTATCATCATTATGCACCTAGGCACTTTTACCAATTGGGGCTCAAGATGAAGTTCTCTCGTTCACGTCCCTCATCATCGAAAGAAACAAATAACAACATATCCGGCATAAGGTAGTTATCGTGTAACTCAAGAGCATACTTTAGGTTGAAGCGCGGGGTCGACTTCGATCTTGTTCGGGACCTAAGACTGGAGCTTGGGTTGTTACAACACCAATTTCGCCTCATTTTCTTTATCTTCTCTTCAGTTTTTGTTGCGCTTCACTAATTGCCAGCTTGCCCCACCCTTTTCTTGTATTGAAGCCACGTTGCATTTCTGGTCAACCAATAAATGAGCAAGGAGTCCATTTGCTTCATTGATCACACGGTGGGGAGCGATCAACACCACATGACACTGTGCAAGATGTAATCAATATCGTGGGTTGCGAAACAAGATACATAGTGAAACGTAAAATGTCTCCCTCCACTTTCTCAACCTCCTAAACGATCCAAAAAGAGATGTGACACCACTTTAAAAAGTTGATGTCCTTAGTGTCGGTTTGTTGACCTAAGAACAGAGGAGTCTTCACACCCTTGGAGTTCCCCTTTGGCGTCCTTTTTTAGCATGTTATTGGTTATTTACCATGGGGGTTGTTTATCTGATGCTACATTTTAGGAAAAAGACCATCCACTAAGTTAAGATGTTAAAATTTTAGTAGTGTGTTATGGTGTTCAAGTTGGTCATATTTTGAGTTGGAACAGTTTGGTGGAATTTATTGATGATGGTCAAAGAAGCATGAACATAGTTCATTTACCTAAGATATTTATGGTTTGAGATGAGTTTAGAAGGGCATTTGTCCCTTCACAAATTTACAAAGCAAAACAATGAGGAGCGAAGAGAGTGAAATGCAGAGAGAGCGAGTGGGGTGAGAGAGAAGGAAAGAGACCTATTAAAACTTTGAATGGCGCTAAATGTTGAAAATGGCTTAAAAAATCAACAAGCCTTTTTGTTTGTTGGAAAACTGGTGTTCATGTGTTTGCTTTTCTAGTTTCTTTGCTTCTATAGTTGTTGACGGGTTCTTTATTAGAATTGAAAAACAGGTTTACCATACTCTTGTTTGGACAAAGTGCCAAGATACCACACTAAAGACAAATATTAACACACCTACAAAAGAGGCAGTTAAATCCTAGATAAAACTCTTTGTCAAAATGGAAAGAAGAAATGGAAAGGACAAAAAAAAAAAGAGAGAAAAAGGGAAAGAACAGACAACATTTACACACACCCCTAATAACATTCTCCAACGGTTCTTTGTAGTCGATTAAAACAACAATTCTAACAAAAAAAAAATAGAAAGAAAGACAAGAAAAAAAGAAAGAAAGACAAAGAAAGAAAGAAAGGAACAACGAAAGAAACAAAGAAAGGAAGAAAGGAAGAGAGAGAGAAAGAAAGAAAGAGAGAAAGAAAAGAGAGAAGAGAGAAAGGGAGAGAGAAAGAGAGAGTGGGAGAGAGATAAAAAGAGAGGGAGAGGAGAGAGAAAGAGAGAGAGGGGAAAAAGCGTTAAAGGGATAGAGAGAAAAAGAAAGAGCGAGGGAAAGAGAGACAGAGAAAGAGAGAAAAAGAGAAGGACAAAGAGAGAAAGAAAAAGCAAATTGCAAAATACATTTATAAAATGAAAAGTGAAAGCACCAAAGGAAAAAAAGAAAAAGAGAAAAACTTTTCTACAAGAAATCGCCTGAAAAAACCAATAAAAATAAATAAACTGAAAAGTTTTTTGTATTCCACCACAAAATGAATGATTTATTGTAAACTTCACAAAAGCAAAAAAAGAAAAAAAATGGGAAACTTTTCTAGAATCCATAAGAAAAAAAAAAAAAACTGACCAAAAGAAAAGTTGATTCTTCTCTTACCAGAAAATGAAAAATAAAATAAAAACAAATGAAATGAAGCATATTACCTTATTATTGATTTTCTTTCCTTCTTTTTTTTTGTCGTCTTCCTCATTTTTTTCTATCTTCTTTCATTTTATTTTTATCTTCTTCCCTTTTTTTCTTTAAGTTCTTCCCTTTGTTTCTATATCCCCTTCCCTTCTTTTCTTTGTAAGAAGAAAGAAAATAAGGCTAAAAAATGGGATAAATTCCTCCTCAACATGAAAGCTAATGGACTTTTTCTCTAAAAAAAAGTGTTCGTACGTTAAAGGGAGGGGTTGGGGGGGAGAGTGGAAAGAGAGAAGAAAGATGTTGAAGAGGGGCTTGAGCGGGGAGGTCCAAAATCAGGATTGATCGAGGTCTTGAGGGGGAGGGGTAGAGAGAGAGAGAACCGAATCATCGTCAACCTTGTACAAAAAGGCACATGCAAAAGCGGAAGCTGATACCTGAGGGCCTCCGAGGAGAGAAGACAAGACAGAGAGTGGATGGTGGAGAGAGATAGTCTCCGCCACAACATCCCCCGGGGGGGGTGTTTGCGGAAAGAAATATCCCCCTCCCCCTCCCCCTCCCCGGGTGGGCGCTGAGCCGCACCTGCTTTAGGTTTTTTTAGCTTTAGGGAGAGAGGGGGGGGGGGATGGGGGGGGATCGCCACCGGGGCGTATATATAATATATATATATATATACCCCTTTTGCCCCCGTTTTTTGCCCCATTTTACCCTCCCCTTTTCCCCATTTCCCCCCTTTTCCTTCCCCTTTCTGTCCTTTTCTCCCCTTTTCTCCCGTTTTCCCCAATTTTTCGCCCTTTATCTCTCTCTTCTCCTCCGTCCCCACTCTCCTTTCCTTCCCTCCCCCTTTGTGCTAACAACCCCCCTTTTATTCTCCTTTCTTCCACCTTTCTCCCCCTTTTTATCCTCGTTTCTTCCCTTTCCCCTTCCTTCCCCGGCCCCCATTCTACCCCCACTCTTTCTCCCCTTTTCTCCCATTTTTTCCCCCTTTTTACTGCCCCTTTTTTTCCCCTTTGTTCCCCCCTTTTTAACCCTTCCCTCCACCCCTAAATCCTCCTCCCTTCAAAAGAGTCTGAGTGCCACACCAAGACCCTCCCAGATTCCTTTCTCCCTCCCTCCCCCTTTTTCCCCTCCTTTGTTCCCCTTTTATTCCCCCCTTTTCGCCCCCCTTCCCCTCCCCGTCCCTCCCCCCCCCTCTCCCCCCTTTTCTTTCTTCCCCCTCCCTCCCATTTTCCCCCTTTTTTTCCCTCTATCCATCGCATAGGAATTCCTGGAATAACTTTTCCCTTTTTTTTTCCAAAAAAAAATTGTTTTCCATTTTTTTTTTGTTTTTTTCGATTTTTTCTCGTCGGTTTTTGTTCAATTTAGGGCTCGGATGGTCGCTTACCTCCCCCCCTACAACCCGATTCCATACCTAAAACTCCCTCTCCCTCCTCCTCCTTCCCCCCCCCCCTCCCCCCCCCCCAACTGGCGAATAGAAACTCTTTGTCGCAAAACCCCTTTTACACCCTACCCACCTTCGCACAAAGAGCTTGAAAAAAAAAAAAAAAAAGAGTACAGTTTTTTTTTTTTTTTTTTACTTTTATGCTTCCATTTTGGAACACTTCGCACTAAATATTTTATTTAGTCGTACGGATTCCGTACTATGTCACCACTATTTCCTTTGAATAAAAAAATCTTTCCCCAGCCCAAAACCCCCCTTTATAACCCTATCCACCTTCTTACAAAGAGGGGAGAAAAAAGCGCCAATCCTTGGCTGCCACGTGGCGCATGAAGACAAAAACCAAATCACAAAATATCTAAAAACCCCACACTAAATTCTTGCGCCTGAATAGAGACAAAGGGAAATTTCGAGAAATCGATACACCGCAAACAATATAGTGTGGAGTCACAGGCGTTGGGGAGGGGAGGGGAGGGGAGGAGAGGGGAGGGGGAGGGGAGGGGAGGGGAGGGGAGGGGGAGGAAAGGGGAGGGGAGGGGGAGGGAGGGGGAGGGGGAGGGGAGGGAAGGGGAAGGGAAGGGTGAGAGGAGGGAAGGGAAGGGAAGGCCGCGGTAAGAGGCCACCACGGCCTTTGTTACCCCTTTTTCTTTTAAATGGAGACGGCATGACGCATGGGGGGAATGGATAGAAAGTGGCGACCGCTGGGGGGGAGAGAGAAGGGACTGGTTGGGATGGGATTTCCACCATATATAGTGTGAGTATAGAAGCGAACAGAGGGTATAAATAGGAAATCGAGACGGAAACTCCACGCAGGAAAGCTAAGGTGAAGAATAGACTGAGAAATAGACTCAGAATAGACTCAGATAAGACAAAAGAATCACCTTTCCTACCGCCTCCTCTCCCCTTTTTCTCTTTACACTCCATTGTCCTATTTCCCCTTTTTTTCCCCTGTTCTTACCCCCCTTTTTTCCCCTCATCCCCCCCCTTTTCTTCTCCCCTTTTTTTCTCTCCCCTTTATTTCTCCCCTTTACCCCCCCCTCCCCCCTGTTTTTCCCAACTTTCCTCCCCTCCCCTTTTTCCTTCCCCCTCCCACCCTGTTTCCCTCCTTTCTTATCCCCCCTCCCCCATTTTCTGCCTTTATTTTCACCTCTTCGTCTCCCTTTTTTCCCCCCTTTTTCCTCTCCCCCCCCCTCCCCCCCCCCCCTTTTCTTTTCCCCTTTTCCCCCGACTTTTCGCTGCCCCTCCTCCCCTCCCCTTCCACCCCCTTTTCTTTTCCCCCTTTTTCGCCCCTTTCTCTTCCCTTCTTTTCCCTCCTCCCCCCTCTTTCCCCCTCTCTCCTTCTCCCCTTTCTGCCCCCCACCTCCCCGCCCCCCCCATTTCCCCCCTTTCTTTCCCCCAAATGAAAAAAAGTCGTTCAATAAAAAAAATAAAAAAATGTGGGTTAGAAATGTGCGAGAAATTGGAGAATGGGAAAATGTCGAACCGAACCCCCCCCCCCCCCCACCCTCCCAAAAAAAAAAGATAAAAAAAAAAAAAAAAAAAGAGAGAAAAAAAAAACAAATATTATTTTTTTATTATTGATGTTATTATTATTGTTTTTTTATTAGAAAAATGGGGGTAAAACTGGGAACTAGAAAACCCCTAAAATCCTAAAAAATAAGTAAATAAATAAATAAATGAAATAAAAAACTAATAAAATATGTAAATATCTAAACAAGTTTTGCGAATCCACACTACATTCTTTTCTGTTTCGTTCGTTTCAAGTTTTCCTTTTTATCTTCAGCTCCGCCTTTTGCGTTGGTTTTTTTTTTTTTTTTTTTTTTAAACCTTCACTAATTCGGTTTAGTGAGCCACTGAGAGCTCGCCATGTGGCTGCCAGAGAGTGGCCTTTTCCTCCCCCTTTTGTAAGTAGATGGAGAGGTTTATAAGTGAGTTTTTGCTCAACACAGTAACAGTTATTTATTTATTTATTTATTTATTTTTTATTTTTTTTCGGCGGTTGTAGTCGTGACAAAGTATGGAAATCGGTTTGTAAAGGGGGAAACTGATCGACCATCTCAGCCTCTAACATTATAATATTTTTCACAAAACAAAGATACTTAAAAAGAAAATGATACCTCTCCTCTCCCTCTCCTCTCCCTCTCCGTGATCCCCCTCCTCTCCCTCTCCGTGATCCCTCTCCTCTCCCTCTCCCTCTCCGTAATCCCTCTCCTCTCCCTCTCCTCTCCCTCTTCCTCCCTCTCCGTGATCCCTCTCCTCTCCCTCTCCTCTCCCTCCCCTCTCCTCCCCTCCCCCTCTCTTCCCTCTCCCCCTCCCCCTCCCCCTCCCCCAGTATTGGATACATTTGTTTTCAAACCTTTTTTCGGTGAAAAATTTTAGAACCATATGTAGAAAAAAATAATTTTTTGCTCAAGACAGCATTAAATTCTATCACAATGAGACAAAATTAAAAACTATATATCTTTTCATGCAATGAATAAAATAATTCCATAACATAAGAACTTAAAGAAAAAAAAACAAAATTTTTGCATTTGTTTTCAAAGTATATAACCATATATCGATAAAGCCACATTTCTATAAAAAAGTTTACAAAAAAAAAAAAACCCATGTAAAGAAAAATTTACAAACACTTTTTTTTTGTATTTACAATGAATCTACAAAAAACAAAAGCAAGCAAAAACATCTTAAGGTCCAAAACTGAAAACCAACTAAACGGTGTTTTACACACTATTTTTGGACACTATTACACACTCATATGTACAACATCACACTCATACTCTTCTCTCTCTCTCTCTCTCGCTCTCTCTCTCTCTCTCTCTCTCTCCCTCTCTTTCACTACATGAGTCAACCCCCCCTTGTCCCTCACATTCAAATCCTAAAGTCAACAATCCTTCAAATCTCAAAGACTCGTTCTCCCTCTTCCTTCCCTCTCCCTCCCTCCCTCCATCAAAAACTGTTTCTCTCTCCCTCCCCTGTCTCTCCATCTCTCCCTCCCTCCCTCCCTCCCTCAAAAACTATTTCAGAAACATTATTTTCTTCTCTCCCATATTTTTCCACTCAAAAAAAAACATGTTCCTTTTTAAGCTTTCTTTGGCACTTATATTTAGGTAGTAGTCCCCTCTGTCTGACCCTTAGAAAGTGGAATTTCCCCTTTCACAGACTCTCCCTCTCCCTCTCCTTCTCCCTTCCCTTCCATTAGCATATCTCCTCCTTTCCCCTCTTCTTTCATCGTCACGTCTCCTCCCTCTCCCCCTCCTGTCATCCCCATTTCTTGTTTTTCCTCTCGCGGTAAAGCCGGAGGTTTCGCCTGGTCCTCCATCTCCATTATGGGGACCTGCAAAAAAAAAAAAAAAAAAAAAAAACACAGATTTTAGTATTTTTTTATTTTTTTTCCACATTACTTTTCACATTAAAGAAAACTACAAATATCAAATTTAGTTTTTGAACCCAACACTACAGACAAATATCAAAATTCCAAAAACGATCAAGATAAGTCAAGATCTAGATCCACCGTTCTACCAATAAAGGCCAAGAAAAAAAATGAAACCATCAAGCGAAAAAAAAACAAAAGTCAAAATCCGGCTCTTTCTCGACTTAAACTCCACATACCCTTATAACAGGCTCCGGTCGAATCTCTTTCTGAGACTCGATTTCGAGACTCGTTGTGAAATTCGCCCTCAGGTGCAATGTACATGTCTTCGGTAGCAAACCGGCGATGGAAAGTTCCGCTTTTCCTTTCCTGACGATGAATTATCGCATTCTCCTCCTTCGTGGAAGGATCCATGGCGGTCCTCTTTCCACCAATGGAGAGGATGCACTGCTCGATTTGAACGTGGACGTCATCTTTCGAGACTCCGGGGATGTCGGCGACGAATATATGGGCACTGGAGGATATTTAAAGAAAAGGGAGGATAAAGGCAGAAATAGATATAGTTTTAGAGGTTAATATATACTGAAAGCATATGAGGAAGTATATAATCCCGACGAATATATGGGCACAGGAGAATATTAAAAGAAAAGGGAGGATAAAGGTAGAAATAGATATAGTTTTAGAGGTTAGTATATAATGAAAAGTATATGAGGAAGTATATGAGAGAATGAACGTGAAGAAATGGTTCGAAGAGGTTACGTCTTTCTGCCACAAATACATGGGGCACTGGAGAATATTAAAAGAAAAAGAAAATAAAAAGAGATAGGAGTTTTAAAAGTTAATATATATGCCAAAAGCATGTGAGGATGAAAGTATATGAGAAAAGAAAAGTGAAGAGATGATTCAAAGAGCGCCAAAAATACATGGGCACTGGAGAATATTCAAATCAAAAATGAAAATAAAGAAAAAAAAAAGGGATTTTAGAAGTTAAGATATACTGAAAGCATATGAGCACGGAATTATAAAACTAAAAAAATGATTCAAAGAGGTAGTATCTTCCGCCACAAAAGCCATGGGCGCTTGAAAAGATGAAGAATTGCATGAAGAAAAGAAAAAAGATTTATGTATACCACAAACATATGAGCACGAAAATATGTATAAAAAAACAAAGAAAGAATAGAGTTGATATATCTCCCAGAAATCCGCCACAAATACAAGGGCGAAAAGAAAAAGAAAAAAATTGAAAAAGAAACATATGAGCACAGAGATATAGAAAAAAACAAAAAAGGGAACGAACGATTTGAAGAGGTGATTTTCTACATAAAAAGACTTTTAACGATTTAAAACCGTTAATACAACCAAAAGACTTAAAAACAGATCATCCAGATGTCTCAATTATTTAACAAAAAAATGAAATCCTGTAATAAAAACATCAATTACATGAACAAAAACATAAAAACAAATAATCAGGTCTCCCTCTCCCTCTCCCTCTCCTTCTATGTCTCAATCATGAAACAGAAACATGAGAACAGATTTACCAACACCAATTAGGAAACAAAAAGATAAAAATCCATTACCCAGATGTGTCTCAATTACAAAATTAGAACATAAAAACAGATTTACCCACACCAATTAAAAAAAAAAAAAGATAAAAACCCATTACCCAGATGTCTCAATAACATCCATAGCAGCCGGCACGCGACGACGTCCCCTGCGACGACGGCCAATAGGAAGCTCCTCCAAAAATTCCATCTCTCCCTCCTCCTCCTCCCCCTCCTGGAACTCTTCAAAAGTAATATCCATCTGCCGCAAAAATTACCCATACAAAATTAAACATACAAACAAAAAATATGCATACAAACAAATTATACGTAAAAATACTAAACCGAGACGTAAACTCCACACGTTAAAACTAAATAGAAGAAAATCGATAGACCGAGAAATCACCATTTTCCTCAAAAGGAGAATGAAAAACATGTCAGAATAAGAAAACCACAAAAACATGTCAATTACCAACAAATTTTTTTTTTTACTTGTTCGTGAATTCGAGACTATACTCTCTACTCAAACAAAATTATTGACTTAAATCAACTTGCAAAATAACAAATCCAAAAAATGAGAAAAACCCATTATTTTGTAAGCATATGAAGTGAGACTTTTTTGTTTTAAGATTTTATTAAGATCAAATCGGCATCAAATCAGCATCAATTTTTTTGTTAAAATTAGATTTTTACAAACCTGAGGCATCATTCCCTCTCCTATCCGAGGCTCGCCGCCTCCTTTCCTCCCCTTACGTCCCTTCCCTCCACCCCCAAATCCTGCTCCCTTCCAAGGAGGCTGAGTCGCGAGACCGAGACCGAGATCCTCCACCAAATCAAAAAACATATCATCATCGTCAAAAAAAGTTTTTCCGAAAATTGGTCGATACGCCATTGTAAAATTCGTCGTAAGTTGTGATTTACAAACAATTTTTTTTTGCAATTTGCTTTTTGCTCAATTAAAGGATTTAGAGAAAAAAACTGGTTTGTTTTATTTTCGAAGAATCGTGAAAAGAAAATTCTTGTTTCTTTAGTAGACGAGTTTTTAAGTGATTAAGGGAAAAAAATGCTTTGAAAAATTCTTTTATCTTTGAATATGTTACGCAGAAAATGCTTTTAAGGATTCCTTTTGATACTATTTGCAAGAAAACTTTCTAATGAGAAAGCGGAATAGAGAGAGAGAACAATATAAAGAGCTTCTGGGAGGCTTCTAGAAACGGAAGAAACTGAAAATTACATATAACCTGAAACTGAAGCCATAGGAGTCCTAAGGAAGCATTGTAGTTTGATTGGCTGGGAAACTTTTTAAATTGGTAAACAAACATATATTTTCTAAATCTGCAATTAA
The DNA here is from genome assembly GCA_037447655.1 of Zygnema cylindricum. Lineage (NCBI taxonomy): Eukaryota > Viridiplantae > Streptophyta > Zygnematophyceae > Zygnematales > Zygnemataceae > Zygnema > Zygnema cylindricum. The sequence continues at coordinate 22,306 of JBBHKE010000894.1, forward strand.
AAAGAAAGCATGTAAGCACAGACGTGTCAGGAAAAGAGGATAAGAATATAATCTTTATAAGAAGGTATTCCAGATGTATGACAGTCTGGATTAAAAAGAGTTGCATGAAAAAGAAAAGCAGAGGTTGAAATTGACTTGGCGCTTTGCATGGAAATTTTTAGAAAAAGAGGAACGGTCAGATTTGCTTAGCTTAAATGTTTGATTTTTTCGCCCTAAAATTTTCCGTACATTTGGACCAAAAGCAACTGTGTCTCGTTTCTAGTGTTAGTACACTTTTCGCCACTTAAAAACATCTTTCCTCCGTGCACACATGAAAGAATTTTATAATAGAGCCAATCGGAAGGCGCGAATTTTGATTTTCAATCGCACCCGTCGGATTAACAATGCGACAAGTGTGCACGTAGAAAAAACCTTAAATTGGCGATAGAACGTCAGCCCTAAGAGGAACATGTTATAATCTCCGGCGGTAAACACGTTGATGCGCACCGAACGCTACCAAAAGTGATGTATGAGGATCGTCTCCGCTCTCCAGCTTTAACATAATGGTAATGCGCTTTACGAAAAAATATAAAGTGCGAAGCAATAATTGAAAATGTGATGTAAAATAGCGTCTCCCGCGCGGAAGCATGGTGATGTGCAGGACAATTCTATTCCCGCAAAGTCAAAAAGTATGCTAGTTGATGATGTTGTCGAAAGTACGATGTGATGTAGGTGCAGCCCAGTTATAGCACACTTCATATCATAATTCGTCTTGACAGTGCTCGTTTTATCATTGATGTTTTGTAATCCACACAGTATTAAGTATTGACTGCACTGATTAAGAATCTTAAAATGAAGGGACCGAAACCGCCCATGTCAAAATACAATATTTAGTATGAACCACATTATTGTGTCCTCTATACCATACCGTTGTCCGCTTGAAGAAGAAGTGAATCGACATACTGTACCTTTCTGCGGCTCTGTACCTCCATTGTACTTTTCACTCCACAATGTCATGAGCCCTGCGCCGAGTGATGTTGGCAAAACAAACTTCTACGCCTTTAGGCATTTTGTCCATTTAAGCATTGGTTTTGACCGTGACGTCACTCAGTGATGCGAAAAAATGAATCTACGACGGTGAATGATTTTAGCCGTTTTTGCAAAATATGTTGCGAAGTCATATGGGAAGAAACGTCAAAACGATCTCATTTGGCATATGTTACTCTGTATACCCGATTTCCAGCCCATCTCCAAACTTCAATCTCGTTAATCTTTATTTCAACAATCAATTGTTGAAACGTTGATAACCACAACCAACAAATGCTAGTTCCCGTCGCAATACAAGCCACTCCATTAGAGTCCATAGTCAAGGAAGCTCATATAGTGATAAAAAGTATGTTATTTGGAGTTGACTTAATCTACACCGCGAATCGTTATTAGCGTCAAGGTTTTTTTCGCCACTTAAAACATCTTTTCTCCATACACACTTGTCGGATTTTCAATTTGATACCGCCAATTGGAAGCTGGGAATGTTATCTTTCGATCACAACCGTCAGATCCACAATCCGACAAGTGTGTACGGAGAAAAGATGTTTTAAGTGGCGAAAAAAACCTTGACGCTAATAACGATTCGCGGTGTACTTTCTTAACTTCAATTAACCACTCACAGCATAAGCCAATTGATGCAGGATTGTTATTTTGAGCCAAGGTAAGCGACCAAAATTTTCGAAAATGTCTAACAATTGGAACAAGTGGATTGTCTAACTAATGGAATAAATAACCCATTTATACATACATACATTCATGTTGACAAAAAAAAATAAACCGTGATGCAAATAAATCTAACGGCCATTTTAGAAAACCAGGCTACTTGAAGAGAAAAAACAATCTAAGCCCTAACTCTAACCCTAACCCTAACCCTAAACTAACCTAATTTTTGAAAAAGCTTGTATAATGTTACGACAGATGATACTCATAGTCGAACCATTGAGTTGCAAAAACATGATCGCACAGACTCTTTTGTGAAACAATTGAGTTAAACAAAACAGCATGTATTCAAGGAAATAAATGTAGTAAGACATATACGATCTCCTTGGTAACTACCGACAAATCTACAGTATCTCCTATAGTTTAGTCAAGTTTTTACATCATTAGAGGCTAATAAGTAGCACTTATCCTACACACTGTTTGTCTCCACTACAAACTACCTTAAACACAAAAAGCCAAGATGCATTAAACAATTGAATAAACTCGTGACGGAAAACCATCTGAATACATGGAACCAAACGACAGAAAGTCTCATTCAATTCCAGTACTTATCCATTAAACTCCATTAAACTCAGTTCCTTACTGGAAAAAAAGGGCCTATACAAAAATTAGGTGTATTTGTTCCCAGTAACCTAATTATCCTAACCAGCGATTTAGCAATCACTAAATTTTCCAAAAAATACGTTCCTAATAAGCTTTGGGAAAAAACGGATGGAGCATAAAATCATTCATCTATAACTGCCTCCATTTAACTGCAAAACTGTCAACGAAACTTAACCCAATAAACATAACACGATGCATCATAACAATAACATAACCTTAACATTAAATTCTATTAACGAAAGAGCTATTAACCGCAAAAGAGGCATAAGAGTCGCTCATCTTTAACTGCTTTCGTTTTCTATTTTTTTTCCAGAAGTGAAATGTTTCAACGAATTGTAATAATCTGCCACATATAAAAAAAAGGTGTCAAAAACAAATCATATTTAAAATCGAAATCGTTATTCTTTTCACTAAAAATAATGTCGCATAAACGTAAAGCTTATACAAAAAAAAAAAAAAAAAAAACGTCTGATTTCCTACTTGAAATTAAAAAAAAAAAAACTTTGCTCATACACAAAAAACGAGACTCTTGTTAACGACTTTTCATCAACAAATTTCAATAAAGTGCCTGGAAGTTTGAAAAGAATCTTACCCATAATTACTAAAAACTTGGGCTCAAAAAAAGGAAAAAAACATCCATTGTCAGTCAACTTGCTAGGTCTTCATAGACGCTCGATTGGTGGAAATTGCTGAAAATGGTAAAAAGGATAAGGCTCCATTTGACAAAATATGTTATGAAATGAAAAAATGTTGAAAACGTTTAAACAAGGTTTCTTGTTTCAAAATGATGTTATTCCAAAGTCCAAGATAAATGGCCCTGATTTTGAAGGATTTTACGAGTTTTTTGATGAAAATTTGATTGACTTTATTAAGTTCTCGTCTCCTTCTGTCCCCAAACCCGAAACCACTGACCTGTCAGAAACTGCCAAAATAAAACAAAATACATCCAGCTCATTTTAAACAACCAGAAACTGCGAATATTCTCCTTCTCCCCCCCCTCTCTCCCCCTCCCTCTCCCCTGTTCCCTCCTCCCTCTCCCTTGGTTGAATTATACGAGGACCAGCAAGATGACTTACTCAGCCTTAACTCTCGTTAATTACCTTCTTCTCGCTTTTCCCTTCACTTTCTTTCTTGGCTTCGTACTCTCCTTCCTCCTCCTCTGCTTCCTCCTCCTCTCCTTCCTCCTCTCCTTCCTTCTCTCCCTCCTCCTCTCCTTCCTCTCCTTTCTTTGCCTCCAGGGCCTCCATGAGACAACTTCGCAAAGGCACTAGATACTTCAACGGGGGCCTCAGAGTCTGCCCGATATAAAAAAAAGAAAAAGAACAAAAGAACAAAAGAACAAAAGAAAAAAAAAAAAGAAACAGAAAAAAAAAACTAGAATTGATTAAGTTAACATAAAATGTTTTCGGTATCTCTGTTATGAACCGGAATAACGGCACCTGTTTGACATCCAACAAGAAGTACAAATCACATCAATTGTGGTGAAATGACACAATATTTTAAGTTTTTTTTTTAGTTTTTAAAATGATAATGGCCCATCGTATAACTGGTTAAACAGCTTCCAAATCACAATTCTTATTCAATAACTACTCGTACTCTTGCTCTTTATTCTATCTCTTATTCTTACACTTATTCTTATTCCTCTTCCTCTTCCCATTCCTATTCTCATCCCTTCATCCTTACCCTCATCCCTATTCCAATTCTTATTCTCATCCTTATTCCCATTCTTGTTTCCATACATAGTCCCAAGCGTATTCCCATTCATATTCTCATTCCCATTCATGTTCCATTCTTGTTCTTATTCCCATGCTTGTTCCCATTCCTATTCACATCCTTATTCCGCCTTCAATACTTACTCTTGTTCATACCTCACCCTCTCCCCTCTCCTTCACCCTCTCTCTCCACCCTCTCCTCTCCCTTTCTACCACACTCACCTCAAAGGGCAAAAAGAGACGATCATGGCCCCGAAGTATAAAAGCAAGATAGAAGAAACATCCAGTTGGGGTAACTGATTCATTAATAACTACGGCTCCGAGAACGTCCCACGGAACAAAACGTCGTGTCACGTTTCCCCTGCGACGTGATGAAATATCAGTTAAACTTCACATCTAGGAAAGACTCACCCTTTAAATAAATTGAATAGCAGATAATAAAGAAGAAAGGTCAAGATAAACTACACCGCAAATCGTTATTAGTGTCAAAGTTTAAATAGCGTAAAAAAAAAAAAGTGTTACTGATTCTAATTTAGTGCGAGAGACGTGGCAGATTATGGTCCACGTCCTTAAATAGCATTATTAATTCTATTTCAGGAAAAAAAATCAAAATTTTAGGAACCCTAATTAGAGTTATAACTCTAATAACGATTTCGCGGTGTACAGGAGTTTGATTATGTTTTGGGAATAACTTTTCACCTTTTTCCGTACAATTTTGAGATTAATTGTTAGTACGGTTACGCAAAAAACTGATAAAAAATGTACGGTTTATTCAGAAAACATATTATACAAAAACATAAGGATAGGTACAAAAACAAGAAAAAGACACCGGTTTTTGTACCAGAAAGTCCAAAAATCCTTTGCTTTTAATGTTTAAAAAAAAATAAGAGCAAACTTTTGTGCGACATTGTTTTAACTTAAAATTATATATCTGATTGTAAAAAGTGCAAGAATTGTATTTTTTCTCTCTTGCCAATTCACCTGTAAGAAACAGCCTCCAACTGAACTCCTAATCCAGGAAGAACCACAATTGACTCTGCAAAAAAAGAAAAAAAAAAGGGAGAGAGACTCTTGCCAATTCACCTGTAAGAAACAGCCTCCAACTGAACTCCTAATCCAGGAAGAACCACAATTGACTCTGCAAAAAAAGAAAAAAAAAAGGGAGAGAGACAGGGGTCAAAAGGGGGGAGAGAGAGAGAGAGAGAGAGAGAGAGAGGGAGGGAGAGAGAGAGAGAGAGAGAGAGAGAGAGAGAGAGAGAGCGATGTGTTTGAGAAATTAGAAACCCACCTCGCATAATTATCGATGACCCCATTTTTCTAATCGCCAAAAGTATTCCAAAAATTAGAGGTCCCCAAAATATCCCTGTCCATGAAGATAGAAACTCAATCATTCCTTCGATCTGTAAGCAACCACAAAAGGAGAGGATAAAAGAAAAGACAAAAGAAATTGCAGACGGATTTAACGTCAATCCCACTAGTCCACCGTTAACCGTAATTAGCATGGATTCATAGCTTTTAAACAAGAATGGTAACAACAATAGTAACCAAAATTTATTTTAAGGAGTTATATTTCGGATCAGGTCAGGGGAGAGGGGGAGAGGGGGAGAGGGGGAGAGAGAGAGGGAGAGGGAGAGGGAGAGAGAGAGAGAGAGAGAGAGAGACTCGGAGAGGTAAAAAAAGAGGGAGGAGAGAGGGGTGAGGGAGCTGGGTAGAGGAGAGGGCGAGGGAGAGGTCCTCGATTGACTATTTGTTGTTGGGAGGGAATAGGAGATTTAGAGTGGGCATTATAATTTTTGTCTAATAATTTTGATAAAATGATAAATATTGTGTTCAGTGAAATGATGCTGAAACTTTTTTTTATGTTGTCTTCGAACATGTTGACTTGAAATAAAAAAGAATTTCCCAACGAAAACAACATAAAAATAAACATAATCGAGAGTACAAATAGTTCGTACCAATTACAGTAAATGGTGTGTATATGTGGAAAACATCAAACCTGCATTGTAAAAGACGAAAGACTCGTTACAGCAATTATGAAAAAAATGAACCGTAATCTCCTTTGGGATAGAAACGATAAAAAACTTTTTGTCTCGATGCCTGACCGGGGGCCCGGGCAGGAAGGCCAACAAAAGTGCCATGAAAAAAAAAGGGGGGAGATATTAAAAGCATATCTAAGGTCTTTAGTGTGAGTCCAAGCACAGAAACCGGAACTTTTTGAAATGCCTCCAAAGAAACTTGATATCATGGTAGTTATAGAGGAGATTACATTTCAGATTTTTTCCTGCAACAACAAAAAACAGAGAAAAAAAGAAGACAGGTTCAGGAAAGACAGGTTTTTTTTGGTTTTTTTTTTTTGTGACATTGTAAGATTTACTTGAGAAGCGATAGGTGAGGATTTTCTCAAATAGGACTAAATCTTAAAGAAAAACCTTCGAGACCTTTCCATCAATATTCATATCATCTCGGCAACCTTTAGTATTTGATATCAAGAAACCAGACTGTTTTTGTACAAATATATATATACATAATTCCAAAGAGCGTTATGAATACATCAGCCAACATAAGAAAACAAGGACCCATTGGACATAAGCAAAATTTTAAACAGAATTTTAAGAAGTAGCTCTTAACTAAAGCAAAAAACTACCTTATCTAATTTCCAAAAAATCCCGAAAAAACTCTCCAAAAACCTTGAACCTTAGCTCTCTAAATAAGCTCGAAGAGCCAATTCTACCATCATAACATGCCGAACAACGATTATTCGATTACTTTACCTCTTTTATACACGGTTGACGAAGTACAGTGTATCGCTATTAGTGTTAATAATTTTATGGCCACTTAAAACATATTTTCTCCGTACACACTTGTCCGATTTTCACATGGAGACCACCAATCGGAGGTAAGAATCTTGGCTTTCAATCGCAACCGTCAGATCCATAATCTGAAAAGTGTGTAAGGAGAAAAGATGTTTTAAGTGGCAAAAATAAATAGCAACACTAATAGAGATACAAGGTGTAGCTTCAAGAAAAATTACAATTGCCCTTCTTAACGATCCTTCACATTTCTCCAACCCATCTATGGCAATCTTCTAACCCTTTTGTGTCTAAAATCACTAGGGTTTACAAAAATAGTGAGTAGTCTAACTAAAGAGAGATTGTCAATATAACTTTCCTATGAAATTGTCCACTAAAAGACAAAATTGGGCCTCTGAACACAAAATAAGAAAAAAAAAAAAAAACCCTCCCCTGAAAGAACGAAGACAGAAATTTCTCCCTGGACCCCAAGCATATCTTCGCATAAATATTTGAAATGTGATTTGTAGATCATAAACTCAAAACGCCAAAAAGCCTTTAACCTCATCCAAATAATAAATCTGATTTTTTCCGTCCTCTCCCTCTCCTTCTCCCCCTCCGTCACCCTCACTCCTCTCCTCCCGTCCGTTGATCACGTTGATCTCTGATCGCCCAGATCCATCCCCTCTCCCTCACCCTCCCTCTCCCTCTCCCTCTCCTTTAAAATGATATTGACTAGATTTTGGACATCCGAAGGTGAATGCAGAAAAAAAGTTCAATAACCTTCAAGGGAAAAGATAAAAAAAAACAGAGATGTCTCACCTGAATGAATGAAACCAGCGTCCAAAAAATCCAATGAGTTCCTCCACTCACTTCCTTCTTCATTTTTTTTCTTAATTCAGCTTATTTTGCCTCCAATTTCAAGGATTTCAAGACCAATAACTTCTTTTTCAGGTCTCAAAAACAGTCTCCCTCATAAAAAAATTGCAAAAGACAGCAAAGGATCCAAAATAATCCTTAGGGTTTCGACAAATTAACCATGAATGATCCTAAAATACACTAATAATCAACGCTTAGAACCCTGAAAACGCCATTTGAAAAAACTTAAAAAGATTTTAGGGTTACAAATCCTGAAATTGGAATGTGATGGTGGAGCCATTTTTCACATTTTGGCACTTTGTAAACGTGACGTGACATTTGTATGTTTTTTTTAAAGTACAGTTCTTACCTTTTGATCAATTCGTACCTTTGCCGTAAGTACCAAATGTACGGACACCCTTCCTTTTCCAAGAGAGCGGATGCTGAAAATAGACTTTCTGAAAATCATTGCCACGTGGCAAACCCCAAAAGGCTGACACATTTCTCACACGTGCCGTATCCGTTTCCTCCTGTCACACGTGGCAGTCTTATTTCACTTTTTCCTTGGCCGTTAATTTCCAGAGTGGCGACAATTATCGTGCGACACGTGGCAGCTTCTGTAACTAACCTCAACCGCTTGACCTCTCTCTCGCTTGCCACGTGGCAATTTTTGTTTTCATTCTGTCCGCCACGTGTCCCTCTGTCGCAAGCTTCTTTTTTTTTCCACGTGGCAATGTGGTAGTCTTTCAAGCTGGTTCTATTTGACACGTGGCAACTGTAACCACAATTGTGTGCCACGTGGCAGTATTGCAAGCTTTATTATGGTTGAGACGTAGCAGGTTTAGGAGGCATGGAATCTCCGGCTAATATGATACAATCTTCTCCTATAGATATCGATAGTGATAGCGATTTTTCTGGAAATGAGAGAAAGTATAGACGCCACGTGGCAGCACCAGAAGGAAGAAGAAGTCAAGAGTATTATTTTGGAAGCTATGGAGGGGAGAGAAGGGAGGAGGAGATGGTAGGTGTGGCGGGAATGCAAGCGGGAAAGTATGGCGGTGGACAAGGAAGGGAAGATGTGAGAGGAGGGAGAGAGGAGAAACGCCCTTTGGAAGGTGAGAATGGGGAGGGATGAGAGGAAGTATTAAAATTTTACAGCGGTATGGTTTTGTTTTTATATTCTGTTTGAATCTATTTTTTGCATGCTCACTTTTTTCAGGTTTAGGTTGTTTCTTAGGTTTAGGTTATTTTTTAAATTCTGTTTGCTTCATTGGTCTTGTTTTTTTTTTTTTTTTGGAAGTGTTTCCTTTTTTATTTTGCAATGGTTGGTGTTTTTGGTTTGGTTGATGCGTCTCGTGTTATTATGTCTATTTTACTACTATTTAGTTTGAATTCTAGTTTGATTGGTTTAGTTTACTCTAATACAGTCCAATGTAATTCTCATTTTTTTTTATTCATGGTAAGTTTGTTTTGGTGTACCCTAAGATATATTTATATGTTTATTTTGTCAATTTCCTTTCAATTTGATTCTTTACAACTGTTGTTGGCCTTGGTTAATTTTTCTTTTTCGTTTTGATAATATGTTTTCAAGTTACACTCTGTTGAGCTTGGTGTTGATATTGATTTTTTGACTGTGTTTGGTTTAACTGGTAACAACTAATGTTTTTTTTTCGGCGTCTTCTGACGGGAAAATCTATCGGCGTATGAAATAATAAGTTGATTGTGCAATTTTAGGCAACTATTTTGTTGTCCTTTTGAATTTTGGTCATTATCTTCTCAACATTTGAATATAGACAATGTAGAGAATATGGAGAATATAGACAATATGGACAATGTAGATCTTTATAGACATGTATAGACATGTATAGCCATTAGAGACATTATAGACATTATAGATAACATAGATAATATAAACAATCTAGAAAATACCTACAATATAGACGGTACAGACAAAGTAGACCTAATAGACAACAAACTGTGTAGACAGTATAGACTAGAAAATACCGACAATATAGACATCATAGACAATAAATACACTATTGACAGTATATACCTTATAGACAATACAAACCTTATAGACATTATAAACAATATAGACAATATAAACATTGTCCACATTACTGTTGAAATCGACATATTTTTGTTACATCATAGACATCGACAATATCGACATCTATTCGTTAAATGATACTCTCTAGGAAACTGCTTTGTTTACCACCATTTTTCTGATCCATCCTTTCCATTCATGGAGGCCATTTTATCTTTGAGACATGTACCAATAGTAGAGTAGCAATGACAAATAAATCTTAAGCCTCCTAACACAATCCACACTAACAATTGTTAGCTGTGTACTGATATTTTTTTGCAGGATCCGCAGAAAGTATTCGTGCTGCAAGGGCAGCCCAACTTGCAAATTGGTATCGAAATCAATGCTTAGAATGTTGTCAGGAATTGATAATTTCACAACGAATTTGGCGAAAGGTGTGGACAGAAAAACCGTCAATCAAAACTTAAACCACTTCATAAGCATTAAACAAAATCAAAGGGCCACTTTTACATGGAGCAATTAAACAAAAACGAATGCCGATAGGCTTTAAATCAGTTTTAGCATCGATTAAGCAAAGAAAATTCTAAAAATTTAAACCACTTCACATGAATGAACTTGACAGAAACAGATGTGACCAAACTTTAAACAAACTCACATGCATCAATTAACAAAAACAAACGCCAAAAAGTTTAAACCACTTCACATGCATCTATTAAACAAAAGCAAATGTCAAACACCATGATACAACATTAAGACAATGTCAGACACCAGTTTTACAACATACCTCCTCCTGTATTTGAAAGAGAAATTATGCCGTTAATATAGCAGATAATTCCTGAAATTAATGAGTTAAAAAGATGACTTATAATTTAGCAAGTTTGAGACGTGTTGAGCTCCACGAAACTAGAGAACTCTACTCAAACCTTGAAAATTAGGACATAATTTTTTTTATCTAGATCTTTTCTTGTTCTTGAAACAGGAGCTCCAAGAGCCACTTCCTGGTTTACAACTTCCCGTCAGTGCTTCATCTCTTATTCCAATTTCTCCGATTTCTTCACAACCCTTACAATCTCCTATGGTTTCTCAAGAAACAGGGAATCGAAAAATAGAAGATTTGCCAGAAACGACAGAAGAGAAATCTGGAGGCTTAGGTCAATCTGAAGGGAGAATGGAAGAACGATCAACTGAACAAACCCTACCTGCAAGTGACAATGGAGTTGCAGCAGGTAAATTGTTGTTTCCTTACATTTCTCCGACTTGGGAAATGATTTTACTTGAGATGATTTTCTTACTCTGAGATAATTTTCTTACTTGAGATAATTTTCTGACTTGTGATAATATTCTGACTTGGAATAATTTTCTGACTTAGATATATTTCTGACTTGAGATAATTCTCTGACTTGTGATAAATTTCTGAATTAAGGTAATCTTCTTACTTCAGATTGTTTTTCGTTCTTGAAAGTTCCCAATATGGATGGCTACGCAAGGTTTGAATTATGTTGGGAAAATAGAAAAAATGTATAAGTTGAAAAATTTGTGTTAAAAGAATTGAAAAACTGTGTTGGAAAAAGTGAACAATTGTTCGAAATAGTGAACAATTGTGCTTGGAACTGGAAAAAATGCTTTGAATAAATTGAAAAATTGTGTTGGAAAACTGTATTTGAGAAATTTGTTTCTTTCCCTCTCCATCTGCAAAAGCAGAACAACAGTAATGACTTACTATTAGTAACAGGTAAGATTTAGACACTTCTTTAGTATTATACTTTGTTTTCTATTCTTTTTTTGGTCCTGAACATTTTGGAGACAAGCAGGTACACCTGAAGACGGGGCACAAATAGCGGAAGTCGAGTCTCCTGGACCCAAGCGACTTCCGTTAAGGAGACAACAAAGGTGGCAAAGCAATGAAAGAGAAGCTCTTCGAAAATCTCTTTTGATGTTTGGACTCGGACGTTCAGAAAAGGTGTGTATATCCTCGTTAACATTAGAAACAAATGCATAAAATTGAATCGAATCCAAGAAAAAAAAGAAAAAGAAGAAAAAATTGAACAATGGAAAAGGGGGTGTCTTCTGCGTCTGAACCGAGAATACAGTGATTATGGAATTATTGTATTCTCTTATTGTTCAGCCATTCTATTACTAGTGATGTGCATTGTAGCTCGAGTGATACTTGGTGCAGCGGCATTTTTTTTCTTTTGGGATTTCTGATATCGCAAAAAATATCGTGCATCACAACGCACAATTTAGCGATGCAGGAAGGATATGTTCTTCAGGTGTAGCGATGAACGATATTATCGAATATGGATACGGTGCGATATATGAGGTTCTATGTCATTCTGTGTAGTTTTATGGGCTGGAGCTGGAAGTGATTGCTTGTCACCATTTCAAAAGATGTTGACTTGCAAGGTCGTCCAGCGATGTCAAAATTCCGTACGGTTGGTCTAATAATATTTTGAGGTCGTGGAAATTTTGTGGTATGAAAGTTTTTACGCTTATAATCCAGTTCTCATTTATATCGCTGGCCGTTTTCTGCCGTCTATTTTAAGCTCGTGTATTGCTGCCAAAAACCCAAAAAGAATCCCTGAATCTATATGCAATTGTCTGTTGATGTCATGATTATTTATGGTTAGGCTTACAATATTCTGTGTTCATGGGATATTGTTATCAAAAAACATATGTATGCTAAGAATCGGGTTTTCAGATATGTTGCCGGTCATTTTCAGCCGCCGATTTCAATTTTGTATTCGCAATAATTGTGTACTGCATATCGAACATGATATAGCGTAGCGAATATTGTCTGTCACATATCGAGCAATTTTCTCGACAATCGACTCGAAATTTGATATGTTTTGCAGCTCTATCTAACATAGAAGACAGTATTGCAATGTAAAAAAATATATACGAAAATTCACAAATAAATCACAACCTATGCATATGACTGCACCACAACGACGCATCACAAAATATTACTGAACATATATTACAGTAGTATACTGTACCTTATAGTACATTACAAAACCTTACCGTACGTTACATCATGCCACTAATTTTGTACCGAAAGACAAAATAGCTCAATAACTAGAATGGCCAAAGGTTCAACAATTTAAAAATGTTTTCATCTGGAGTTCAAAAAATCTTCAAATGATCGGAAAATACAGGAGCGTACCAAACAAAACTTTATGTGCATACGCTCTCTAGGTCCATGATTTTAAAGTAATAGCAGTTCATTACATGTACTTTGCCGTAATCGCTCAGTATTTGAAATTTTGATATTTATTTCGTGGATTGTTCAATATATATTTGTAGGAAAATTTCAAATTCTAAAACAATCCAAAACAAGTGGTACAAATAATTAGAAATTTTAACATCATTCGTACTCTAAAACGGTCCAAAAAAAAACGATTCCGGTTCCACTTCATTGCGCAGTAATGTACAGAAAAGTACGGTAAAGTACACTGCCCATCGCTATTAGAGTTAAACACTCTCATTTGATTGAGTGTTTTTTTTTACCCAAAAGCATAGATCTGTGTTTAATAACACTATATAATCAATTGGCCCATAATGAGCCTTGTGCCATAAGATAATTTAGTGTAGTTAATTCTAATAAAATATTACCCCTAATACTTCATAACTCTTATAGTGATGGCCCGTGTACTGTAACTTTGGATGTAATTCATGCATGTTTTTTATCGTCTTTGTATGTGTTTTAGGTGACACGTTATTTATTATAAGGGATATTTAACTTCTATTTTACATGTCTTTTGTGTGTACTTAAATTTACTTTCCATCCTACTTATATGTGGTTCATCTTTAGTACACTTGAGCTTGTACTTGAGCTACACATGTACTTGAGCTCTATTTATTTGTACTGCATTTCTAAAGACTTAATGCAGCTTAAATTATTACAAAATAATTTTGGTTTTCTTCATTTTGTAAAAGGAAATAATTTTTATGCGGTTCAAATACTGTGTGGTTACGAATAGTTCAATTTACTGCAAAATGTTGCTGCCATGTTACAGTTGACTTGTTGAAAACAATAATGTTGAACCGAACCTGGTACAAAATTAGCGGTACTTAGGTAGTCGACAAAGTGTAATACAGTACACTGAAATTATAAAGGTTTTTGTTATTCCGGTGTGTATAGGTTCGCAATTGCATGAGGGGAATGTTAAAGCAAATGAGACATGGACTTGGAGATATAGCCGATGCCAGCTGGCAATTTCTCAAAGCAGTTGGGACTCAAGAACACACTGACCATCGAGCTCGGTCGTGGTCGGAACGCAAACTCGCGGAGGTCAAGAAAGAGGGAACTGCTGACCTCAGCGATGAGGTGGCAGGGAGGATTGGACCGTGGGAAAAAATGAATGTGGCGAGTTGCGTCAGATCGTGGTCTCGACGGCTTAAATTACTCGATCAACTTGTATGTTTTTTTTAATCGTAATTTGAGGGTGAGAGAAGGATAATGAATGGGAGAGAGAGAGAGAGTGATAGACGTGAAAGTTGAAAGGAAAAGGAGGTGGTGCGAGAGAGGGGATACCCAGGGTGAGAGAAAACAGAGAATGAGAGACGTGTGAAGGAAGAAGGGATTTCTGTATGAATATTTTATCAATTATATATCTGTTATATGTTGTCCTTATCCTTATCCATATCTTTACCTTCATCATCCTCGTCTTCCTTCTTTGTCTTCATCTTCATCTTCATCTTTATCTTCACCTTCACCTTTACCTTCACCTTCTTTTTTTCTATCTCTGTCTCTATCTGTGTCTTTGTTTTTTCTATGTCTTTGCCTTTCTCTTTGTCATTGTCTTTGTCTTTATCTGTCTTTATCTCTTTCTCTTTGGCTTTTTCTTTGTCTTTACCACTCTCTTATCTTTGTCTTTATCTCCCATTCTCCCTCTCCCTCTCCGTCTCCCTCGCCCTTGCCCTTGCCCTCACCTTCGCGTTCGCCCTCGCTCTCCCTTTATTTCCAGTACCTTTCTCTCAATTTCTACTACTTTCCCTCTATCCCAACTACCTCTCTCTGTGTTCTCACTATCCTTCTCCTTATTTCCACTCTCCTTACCCTTACCTTTTCACTTGTCAGGGGGAGGTCCTTCACATGTGTGCCCAAAACGATCAAGTTGGGGCGGCTTACAAAGCCGTCGAATCTTTAAAGGACGCGACGGTGCCCTCCGATTGGTGGACTCGAGATTCTGATTTTGCTCTCCTTTCCGGAGTTTTCCGCCATGGTTATGGAAACTATGAAGGAGTGAGAGAGGACCCACAACTTGCGTCGGCTTTCGTTCCTTCTGGAAGCGCCGTTCTTAAGGTGAAGGAGGAGGAGGAGGGGAAGAGAGAGGAAGACGAGGACGAAGAGGATGTCGAAGGAAGGTGAGGAGTTTTGTCTTTGAGGAATTCCTTGGACTGTTCTACTTGGTGAGAGGGAAAAGAAGAGGGCAGGAGAGGGAGAGGGAGAGGAAGAGGTGTGATCCACAGTGTTTATGAACTGATTCTGTTTAGCATTTTTTATTTTTTTTTGAATAAGGTATATTTGTATGGAAATATATATATAAAAAGGGCATATAAAAAAAAAAGTAAAATTGTATGGATCTAATATGGTATATTAGGATGGACCCGACCTTTTAAAGCCCTAGACAAATCTTATAAGGCTCAAAAACTCCCTCGTTTTTTTTGTTTTTTCTATTTTATTTTAACTTTTTTATAGTTCTCAAACGAAACAAAAGGACGAATCGGACGATAAGGACGGACCCGTATGGCCTGATGCCTATACTCTCACTCGTCGACTTAAAAGACTTTTGGATCATCTCTATAAATTGTACCAGAGCGTATGTCTCCTCCCATTCTTTTTCAAGTTTTTTTTTTTTTTTTGGAGCAAATCTAATTCTGGCTTTCAGTATTTTTATAAGTGGAAAAGTGAAAAGAGGAGGAGATCCTTGTTTTCCATATGGAAAAGAAAAAGAAAAGAAAATTGAGAATGGATTGACTTATTTTATCGTTTTCGGTCTGTCATCCGTCGAGGAGATTTTCTTTTTTTTGCTGAAATTGTGTTACTGTAAGAGAGCGATAATGGGGATATCTTGACCCATAATAATTGTAGTGAGAGAGAGAGAAGAGAGAGCGAGAGAGAGAGAGAGAGAGAGAGAGGGAGACAGAGAGGGAGAGAGAGAGAAGAGAGAGAGAGGTTGGGAAACAGATAGGAAGAGAGAGACAGATAGAGAGAGAAGAAGGGAGGTTTGTTTTTGCCTAGTTTCAACCTTCCTTCCAATTCAATTTTCTGACATCTGAAAATCTGTTACCTTAAAAACTGTCATACTAAAACCGTTTAAGCTCCGGTATCCTAAAATACGTTTTTGTAAAACTTGTCATCTTAAAAGTCTTTATATTAAAACTCTTTATTTTAAAACTCCTTATTTTAAAATGTCTTCTGAAAAAATTATATTTTAAAAATCTGTTATATTAAAAGCCTACTAGTGGGAAATCTGAGGAGAACAGGAAGTTTTAGTTTTTGGGTTTTTTTGGGTTTTCAGGTTTCAGAAAAACAGGGTACAAAGACTCCCGAACAGAACCCTCGACAAATACCGAATGAACCTCGGAGGGCAAATTCTTGGTTGAAAAGAGAGAAGCTCGAGTTTTTAAGAATTCTTATGCATTGGGGCCTCCCTGCGGTGAGTATTTCGCCTTAATTTTCATACTTTTTTTTGTTCATTTTTGTGCTTTTTTCCATGCTTGTTTTTGTGCATTTTTGTGCATTTTTTTGTGCATTTTTGTCCGTTTTTCATGTGTTTTAATGTGTACTCTTTCTGGTGCATTTTTCCATTACTTTATTGTGTAATGTTTTTTTACTTTTTCTCTTGTCCTTTTTCGAAGGATATTTATTTCAACCAAATTCCTCATTTTGGGGCAATCTACTTTTGCCTTATGTGCGGGACAGGCGCCAAATGGCGGCGTTTTATGGAAACCATTGCGAGAAAAGTCGATACTGCCAGGTGTCACC
>JBBHKE010000895.1:0-65031 GCA_037447655.1 Zygnema cylindricum
GAGAGAGAGCGAGAAAGAGACGGGGGGAGAGGGAGAGAGGGAGAGAGAGAGAAAGAGAAGAGAGAGAGGACAAAAAAACAAAAAAAAATCATACACAACAACAACAGTGGCAAAAGATAAAAAAATAAACAAAAAACAAAAGAAAAAATTAGTAATAAAGGAAAAGACACAAAAACGATAAGAAAAACAATTAACAAAAAGGCATTAAGAAAAAAAAAAAAAACGTTAACAAAAAAACACTTACAAATAACAAAAAGCGTTAATTTCAGTATTAGTTCAACTGAAACTTTAAAAAGTCAAATTTAACAAGCCGTTCAAAAAAAGGAATAAAAAAAGGAGCAAAAAATTCAAAAAAAAAAAATGAGAAAAAAAAGATACAAAAAATATATATATAAAAAAAAAACTAACCTTATAACAAAGGTCCCAAGGGATGAGATTCAAAAGATCGATAAAAAATCCCGTCTTCAAGTACCTATTTTTATAAACGACAGAAAATAAAATGAGAGAGGGAGGAGGACGGGAAGGGGGAAAGGAAGAGCGAGAGAGGGAAGAGGGAAAGGGAGAGGGAGAGGGGAGAGGGAGAGGGAGAGAGCGAGGGGAAAGGAGACAGAGAGAGGGAAGGGGGGGAAAGGAGGAGACAGAGAGGGAGAGAGAGATGGAAAGATAGGGATAGCAAGAGGGAGAGGAAGAGAAAGAGGGAGAGGGAGAAGGCGACGGCGTGGAGAGAGTGGAACAGAGAGAGAAAGAGAGAGAGAGAGAGAGACATTTAAACCGTGTCTCTGTTATACACCACCTTTCCTCAAACAGAAAAAAAGAGTTCCAAAAGAAGACAAAAAAAAAAACTTATTTCACCCACAGGCAAAAAACAAAACCGCCGTTTTGAAAAATGTCACTTTTAAAAAAAAAAGGATTCTTTTTAAAAAAACATCTTTTACCTGATCGCGATTTTCCGGTGATCTTCGACGTAAGAGTACGTTTTTTTGTCTTTATATGCCACGAAAAAAGTGAGGACCAGATCCGCCAAAAAAAAGAAATTGATTCCGATGTCGGACCAGACGAGTTGTGACGGAAGTCGCCGAAAAAAAGCGAACTCAAAAGGGGCCACACAGGACGAATACATACACAATAAAAGCATAATTTGTTCCCACATCAGATAATACCTGTCCCAAATACACCAAAATTGTCTTCTCTAGGAATCGGTTTCGGTTTCTTGTTGTTTTGTTGTTTCGTCATTTCGTTGTTTTGGTGTTTTGTTGTTTTGTTGTTTTGTTGTTTTGTTGTTTTGTTGTTTCTTACATTTTTATTTTTGCATCGTATTTATGAATTGTTTGGTCTAATTTTTTTCATTTTCCCAGTTTCTTCGGTTTCTTATTTGTTTTTCTGGTCCTAAAAGTTTGATTCCGACTCTAGTTCGCATTTTGATTTTGATTTTGAATTTTAATTTGATTTTCATCATATTTTCATATTCATTTTCATTCTCATTTTGATTCTGATTATTAATTCGAATTCCTTCCGTTCAAATTTCAATTTTACTTTTTCTTTCAATTTTGATTCTGATTCTAAATTCGATTCTCATTCCTTCAATTTTGATTTCAATTTTAGGGAGAGAGAGCGACAGAACGAGAGAGAGCGACAGAAAGAGAGAGAGCAACAGGGAGACACAGTGACAGAGAGACAAAGCAAGACTCAACTCCACATTTCTTTCCTGTTTTCCTTCGACGACTCATCACCTGTGTCCGGGACGTATGATGTTCAATTTCCGCGAACTCGACCCGATTTGCGATGCTCGAGAAAGTTTTTTGTTTGGTTGACGACTCGACACCGAATTGCCGCCGTACGACAAACTTCCCCGAGAGTTCAACGAATTCTCGTTCTCCCAATCTCTCGCACTCCCGTGGCCCAAGAAAGCCCATCGCATTACTCGCTTAACCTGTCACGTCACACTCAAAGGAAAAGAATGAGAAAGAGAATCACTGTCAGAAAAAGAACAAAAAGAACAAAAAGAAAAAAAAGGGTTTTTGAGATCAAAAAAGGAAGGAACTGGAAAAATGAAACGGAAATGCCAAGGGAAAGGGAAAGGGAAAC
The DNA here is from genome assembly GCA_037447655.1 of Zygnema cylindricum. Lineage (NCBI taxonomy): Eukaryota > Viridiplantae > Streptophyta > Zygnematophyceae > Zygnematales > Zygnemataceae > Zygnema > Zygnema cylindricum. The sequence goes on from JBBHKE010000895.1 coordinate 2,086, forward strand.
AAAAACGAAAAAAAGGAAACGGAAAAAGGAAAAGGGAGGGAGGGAGGGAGGGAGGGAGGGAGGAGGAGGAGGAGGAGGAGAAGGATAAGAAGAAGAAGAGGAGAAGAAGAAGAGGGATAAGGAGAAGTAGGATAAGAAAGAACAGAGGATAAAGAAGGAAAAGTCAAAAAAAGAAGGAAGAAAGAGACTGAACCCTGACATCCCATCATCTCATCTCTCTCTTTTTCTTCTCTGCACATCCTATTTTTCCATCCACGCACGCTTTTCCAATCATCTCACTCTTCCCGACTCTGCCTCCAGAATTGCGATCCGTACCGAGCTTCAGACGCAGTTTTCGAAAAGGACAATATTTTGAAAGATTTCTGCGAAAAAGAGTTTTTAAGAGGATTTAAAAAAAAAAAAATTGAAAGGAGATTTGGAGAGAGAGATTTGTGACCTGATTAAATACACCCGGATCTGGTTCATCTAACAATTTGTCGTCGTTCAAAGTAAATTCGGATTTGTCGTTTCCTCGCGACATCGAATTGGCGCCACGACTCGACGCCATGGCGGTTAGGCGAGCAGCGAGGAGTTAAGATGTCATGTCACGCTTTTACTAAAAAAAAGGGAGTAAAGGAGTGGAGAGAGAGAGAGAGAGAGAATGAGAGAGAGAGAGAATGAGAGAGAGAGGGGACGGAGAGAATGAGAGAGAGAGTGAGAGAGAGAGCCGGAGTGAATCGGAGAGAGGTAGAGAGGGAAAGAGGATAAGAAGAGGGAGAGTGAGGGAACTTGTGAGGAAGGAAGACACGAAGTGACGGAAATGGCAGCAAAAACGTGAGGTGGAGGACACGTGGCAGTCGTCCGTTGGTTGCAGTCGTCCGTTGGTTGCAGTCGTCCGTAGGTTGCTTGATTTTAGATTTTTAGTGTTACTATCTTTTTATGTATGCATTCTCTGAACCTCGCACGAAAAGTGTCAGAATAAGTACGCACGGTACATACTGACAGCACACAACACGCAAATCTGAGCCGTCGGTAGTCTTTGAACGATTTCACGTGCTCTGCTGGAGGGCTCGGTATGCGTCATCGTGTCGTACTTAATGCGTCAGCATACAGGTGCTAATTGATTACGGTTACTTCTTACTGTACGATTTCATCATTTGAATGTACAATCCACCGACCAGCTTCGACAATAGTGCGTCGGCGTTTCCGAGTCAGATGGACCTTTCTGGATGAAGGTGGACAAATCGTACAAATTACTAAAACATGATTGGCGAATGAACTGACACTCGCAACAAATAAAATATTTGTACTTTCCTGTTTCTTGCGAAAGTCGGAAAGAAAGATTCGCTATCACATCTTACCGATTGTCAATTTGTCAGCTCTGCACGTGGTGTACCATTCTACAGTTTCATTGGCTGCAAAGCAGTACCCAAAAGTACAAACTCCATTATCCATAAAACCATGTGGGATTCCAGTACAGAATCTTGACAAGACAGCGTACTCCCATTGAGGTCGTAAAAACAGTTTTATGGCGAAATTACTGTAGCTCTATAATAGGCAGAATCGAATCTATGTATTTTTAACAAAATCGCCTTTTGTTTTGTAAATTATATAGATGCTCGCCAAAGATCAATCATAGTTCAAAAGAAGGTGAAAGTAGGCCCATACAGTATGCCTATTATATGCAAAACATACAATATGACCTTAAGACCCATATTGTATTGGTCGAAAAATGAAAAAAAAGGTTAAGAGGGTTGAGTTGCACATCGATCGATAGAGAATTAAACGGCATGTCTAAATTTTGAAAAAAAAATGGACAAAATATATTTTTTCTGTGAATTTTGAGGTGTTTTTTATTTCAACCGTCAGATTTCGACGATCGGACGGCCGCTGATCAAAGTAGCGATCTTAAGAAGATCCCATGAAAAGGCCATAACACAACTTACGATAGGACAATTTGTCATATTTCCTTCTGCAATTTTGAAGGCCACACTAAATAAAGCCTCAAATTGACCAACCAGGTTGCCCGTCCGCGTTTTTTTTTTTTTTTTCCGGGTTTTCTTTCCGGCGGAATCTCATCCTACGCCACGTCAGTTCGCTAAAAAATTTCGTCAGGTGGCGTGCGCTGTACTATGATCATACGTCATATTCGTACGATCGTACAAGAGTGTCCACAACGCACACCCATACAATATGCCTACTCTACGCGAGTTTAGTGCCAAGTTTTGTGCGCCTACCAAAGGCCTACCATAAAAACGCCTACTTTTGAACTATGAGATCAATTCAATAGGTGACTGCTAAAACTGGCATCTCTTCCTGTCGAATCATCAATGACATGGAAAATATATATATATATATATATATATATATATATATATATATATATATATATATATATATATATATATATATATATATATATATATATATATATATATATATATTCCAGTTCGGTCAACATTCTTGGCGCTGAAAAAACTGTTAGGGTGAACCTCCATTAGGCTAAAAGTGGGGTTCTTTATTGGAAAAAGTGTACTTTCGTACAGATCCAGCTCATTCCCGTAGAGAGACATGCTGATTTTATTATTATCTTTTTTAAACATTGTCGGCGCGTCAAGATTCTCCAAACTTATGGGCGACAACGTCGACCGTCCGATTGCGTGTTTGCGAAGCAAGCAATCATGCCGTCCAGTGATTAACTACTCTCCTCAAGGAGAAGAGTCATCAATCACCGGACGTGTGAAATATTTACGCGTGGAAAGGTGACGTACGGGTCGCGCGCCTTCGGACAGGCGGGAACCAAATCCAAGGAAAAACCACCAAAAAAAAAATTTGTTGAAGAATGTGTCGTGAAGCCTCCTCCACGATCCGCTGACATCCGGAATTTATGGCGCCACGACGAAACACGAACGACAAAACAGCTACAAAAAATACAAAACACAAACGTATAAATTGTACATTCACGTAATTTAAGTTTGCGATTGGATGTACGGATACAAGTCCAGATATTGTGCTTTTGGAATCTTTGACTGCTCGTCGTCAAAACATGAACCTACGTGCGTCCTATCGAAAGAAAGCATGTACGCGATAGATTCCATTGCTAACACGACCTGATGGAGAAGTGAACGAAGTATTACTGCGAGTAAACGTTTCCGTACGATTACTGTCAGCGCCTGATGGAGGGTTACCCTTAGGGTGAACCTCCGTCAGCTAAAAAGTAGGGTACACCGTCAATCTGTTTTTTAAACCAATTAAAACATCTTTTCCCCATGCCCACTTGTACAATTGTTGATGTGACGGTTAAAATTGAAAGAATAGACTTTACCATTGTGGCCTCTAATCAAAAGTTGGGCAACGATGCACGGCGAAAAAATGTTTAACACTTTTTGCGCTCCTGAAAACCATTTTTTGCACTTCACATGTGCTCTAATCTAGATCGGAGACCCTCCAACCAGAAGGTGGCAATCTTGCCCTTAAATGGCAACCGACAAACAATCTATTAGGTGTGCATGAAAAAAATATGTTTTACGTGGGGAAACAAACATTGACACTACTAGAGAGATACACAATGTTTAACAGGACTCCGTAACGTATCATTTAGTACTGGTTTTCATGTGTTTTAAAAAGCATTTTACATTAAACTATCAAGATTATAACTCGGCACTCTTAAAAAAACCTCAAGTTTTTTAGTGTGCTTGCACATCTACAAATACCCTTTTAACACGATAGAGGTGGCGCACTTTGCAAACATATTTTGAAGACTGGCAGAATACTAAAAAATACAAACGATGTATGTGTGCGATTAAATACCCTAGAGGTTATTACAAACTTTTGTTACTCTTTTGTTGTAGTGTGTTGGTTTTGTTTTACATTTTTATGAGAGTTTAATATATATGAAAGTCATGTTTCACCTTCATATGGGCCACAAATATTTATTGGGTAATGAACTAATTCGGGGTATCAAAACAGTTAATGTTTTTAGTATTCTACTCCACAAATATGTAAATGATTATTCCATACACTGTGTTCATAAGGTTTTTCTCTACGAAGTGCACTGTGACATATGTGTTTAATAAAGATAGTGTATTTAATAGTGTTGGGTATCGAGGACCATATGCCGATATTCGATATATATATCGAATTTCAGGTACCCGATAATCGATATATTGCTTCGATATATCGAAAATGAAAATGTCGCGATATATCGCAGATATATCGTATCGCCAATATATCGAAGCATAAAAAAAAGACAAAAAAATCACAGGTTACCGAGAGAGAGTGAGAGAGAGCCGGAGTGAATTGGAGAGAGGTATAGAGGGAAAGATGATAAGAGCAGGGAGAGTGAGGGAAGTCGTGAGGAAGGAAGACACGAGGAGACGGAAATGGCAGCAAAAACTTGAAATGGAGGACACGTGGCAGTCGTCCGTTGGTTACAGTCGTCCGTAGGTTACTTGATTTTATATTTTTATTGTTCCTATCTTTTTTTGTATGCATTCTCTGAACCTCGCACGAAAAGTGTCAGAATAAGTACGCACGGTACATACTGACAGCACACAATACGCAAATCTGAGCCGTCGGTAGTCTTTGAACGATTTCACGTGCTCTGCTGGAGGCTCGGTATGCGTCATCATGCTGTACTTAATGCGTCAGCAGACAGGTGCTAATTGATTACGGTTACTTCTTATCGTACGATTTCATCATATGAATGTACAATCACCGACCAGCTTCGACAAAGGTGCGTCGGCGTTTCCGAGTCAGATGGACCTGTCCGGATGAGGGTGGACATTTCGTACATATTACTAAAATCTAATTGGCGAATGAACTGACACTGGCAACAAATCAAATATTTGTACTTTCCTGTTTCTTGCGAAAGTCGGAAAAAAAGATTCGCTATCACATCTTACCGAGTGTCAATTTGTCAGCCTTCACGTGGTATACCATTCTACAGTTTCATTGGCTGCAAAGCTGCAAACAAAAGTACAAACTTCCATAATCCATAAAACCATGTGGCATTTCAGTACAGAATCTTGACAAGACATTAGAGCGTACTCCGTAAAAACAGTTTTATGGCGAAATTACTGTAGCTCTATAATAGGCAGAATCGAATCTATGTACCACCAACAAAATCGCCTTTTGTTTTGTAAATTATAATGATGCTCGCCAAAGATCAATTCAATAGGTACAGTACTGTAACTGCTAAAATTGGCATCTCTTCCTGTCGAATCATCAATGACATGGAAAAATATATATATATACTGTACACATATATGTATAACAGTGTAATAGTGTATAAACTATTTTATATATATATTCCGGTTCGGTCAACAATCTTGGCGCTGAAACAACTGTTAGGGTGAACCTCCATCAGCTAAAAAGTAGGGTACACCGCCAATCTGTTTTTTACGCCAATTAAAACATCGTTTCCCCGTGCCCACTTGTACAATTGTTGATGTGACAGTTAAAATTGAAAGAAGAGACTTTACCATTGCGGCCTCTAATCAAAAGTTGGGCAACGATGCACGGCGAAAAAAATGTTTAACACTTTTTGCGCTCCTTAAAACCATTTTGTCCACTTCACATGTGCTCTAATTTCGATCGGAGACCCTCCAACCAGAAGGTGGCAATCTTGCCCTTAAATCCCAACTGAAAAACAATCTAATAGGTGTGCATGAAAATATTATGTTTTACATGGGGAAACAAACATTGACACTACTAGAGATACACAATGTTTAACAAAACATTTTGTACTGGTATTTATGTGTTTTAAAAAGCATTTTACATAGAACAATCAAGATTATAGCTTGGCACTCTTGAAATAACCTCTAAGTTTTTTAGTGTGCTTGCACATCTACAAACACCCTTTGAACCCAATAGAGGTGGCGCACTTTGCAAACATCTTTTGAAGACTGGTAGAATACTACAAAATACTAACAGTGTATGTGTGTTGGTTATTACAAACTTTTGTTACACTTTTGTTGTAGTGCGTTGGTTTTATTTACATTTTTATGAGAGTTTATTATATATGGAAGTCATGTTTCACCTTCATATGGGCCACAAACATTTATTGGGTCATCAACTACTTCGGGGTATAAAAACACTTAATGTTTCTTGTATTCCACTCCACAAATATGTAAATGATTATTCCCTACACTGGGTTCATAAGGCTTTTTTCTACGAAGTGCATTATGGCATATGTGTTTAATAAAGATAGTGTATTTAGTCAAACATGGGTAGACCAACAACCTACTAATGTAATCATAAATAATGTTTGGTTAATAAAGGATCAACCAAGTGGCAAATTTGAATAAGTACATTTAAAAAGATTACTGACCTTACACCTTTGAAAGAAGTAAAGGTTTAAATATACGGCCAATTATTTATCAAGGCTAAAAAAAGTCAATATTTAATTAGCAAACATACAAAAAATACTTATTCACAATTTTATAAAAAACATTCTCCACTTTTATTATCATATTATATAACGCGCAAAAAGGTGGAACAAAATTTGGGTGTCATTAAGTCATTTAGACACTGTTTTCATTAACAAATAACTTATCTTTCGCACTATAAGAACGTCCAACACTATTTATAATTTGTCCGTAAGCATTTACAAAGTTACGCCAACATTGTGTTCCATTACCACGACAACCAAGAATAAAGACGGGGGAGAGGCTTGGGGATGAGCTACACCGCGTCTCGCTAATAGTGTTAATAATTTGTTCGCCACTTGAAACATCTTTTCTCCGTGCACAATTGTTTGATTCTCAATGTGAGACCGCCAATCGGAAATTTTACCTTTCAATTACAACCATCAGATCCATAATCCGACAAGTGTGTACGGAGAAAAGATGTTTTAAGAGACGAAAAAAACATTAACACTAATAGCGATTCACGGTGTAGTTGTTTCAAAGAGAAGTGAGTAATCAGGTGAGTAGGTCCTGATTGTAGAGAAAGGGGTGAACCGGCACTACAAGTAAATTTCTTGCATCCCCAAATAAGGGTCAAGGAAAATGTAAGGTGGAAAAATAAATGTTTAGCCCACAAAGAGGAGGAGATATTCTGATTGGTCGAGGAGGTTATGGCTCCAAGATGCAATCTTGATTCCCCTTGCTATGGAAATATGGTGTCTATCCCTAACAAATCCACTACACTTTATGCTATTTTTGAGCTACTGTACCTACAAACGGCTACGCGCCAACTGAACAACCTACCCTTCTACCGACATTACGCCGACTAAACCCCGCCGGCGTACTCTCCAACAATCCTGAGCCGACTATGCACCATGTCAACCAGGTACGATTCCCTTTTGCGCTAACGGACAGCTTAGGACTTGTCCATATGTTCACCACAACCGTTTTTGTACTTTACTACACACCCGGTGGCATGTGGAAAATATTTTGTACCGCCACCAGATCACCCGACTCCCTGGACTATTCGATATTCGTATTGTGTTTACTAATTAACCGACATAGGGTGAGGTTCCATGAGGGTTACTGTTTCGTACATGCCGTACCATTTGTTTTTTGTAAAAAAAACAGGGTTACGGAATGATCGATTTGATTCTCCAAGGTTATGGGCGTAAACATAAACCGTCGGATGCAGAGTCGGATACGCCATTGGTCGAAGCTTTCAGTTTGCAACAAGTGACCTGAAAGAAGTAAATTTTAAGAGACTGAACGAATAGCATTTTGCAGCGCATAAAAGTTAAAAAAATATCTATGATGAACGCGCGATCAGGTGGCTACACGTCGCATTGGCCATGTGCCTTCCGCCAGTGGATGCGAGGCCACCGGAATCCGTGAGAAAATCTTTGACGGAGGATATTCTTTCACGCTCTTGTTGCCATCCACTAAGGGTACGGCCCCATGTAGCTAAGGGTACTTTCGCATGTAACCGAAATTTAGGGTATGTCCCCATGTGAATAAGGTTTTTTTCCTGTCGTTTTCCAGTAAAACTCAGCGCCGTACTGCCTAAGTTGCAACCGTACGAAGGAATCGCAAATTTGTAGAGTACAATTTGCGTCATCCTCGAATTTAGGATGTATGAAAATTTGTCGTCTTGTGTTTTCCGACCCACTTCCACGACAAAAAACGTCATCTTCAACCTTTCGTTTAAAACACATGCGCGATGTGTGTTAAAACTAGGTATTTTCGATAAACAAATAGGAACGTATATTCACACGTGCCGTAATTTTCAAAAAAAATCATACGATTTCCAAGGACAAAAAAAAGTACAGAATTCGCTATGTTTTGTCTGTTTGCGTTATAATACGACGAAGAAAAGTACTCAATTTGTTTGGTTTTATCCGTTTTCGTCCAGTATAGATTATTTTTTTGCAGGGCTCTTCAAATTCCAATGCCATTTCACGGCGACCGGATAGGAGACGGAAAAAGGCAAAGCGCCTCGTCTTCAATTGTGAAACGACACAGGCTGAAAGGCAGTAAATCTACAATGTCACAATAAGACATGCGACGTCACAAGCAGTTCCAAAAAATAACGTGCGATCACAGATTGTAGACGTCGACAGCCGTCACACGTATTGTCAACGTTTACAATCGTCACAAGCGTAAGTTACAATTTCGTCTTTACAGACATAGGTACACTTGAAACCAGGTCCGGCGGATCCGCGCTAAAATACAAAGTAAGTTCGCTAAGTTACAAGTACATGGGGACATACCCTTAGTCCTGTTACTTTGTTTTTTAGCAAAGATTCTCCATGCAGCTTTCAGAACATTCGTATGTAAAGAAATGAAATCGTAACTTTAGATTGTGACGGGTGTAGACATGGGTGTAATTTGTACGATTGAAGACGCGTACAAAACTAGCGGCAATTGATGATGTTTACAAAATAGAGAAGGTTGTAGACGTTTAGCTACTTGTGATATTGTAGATGTTTAGGGTTCGTGACATTTTGACGTCACGCGTACTTATAATAGCGTCGACGTCACAAATCCCAAATCATCATGCCATGGTTTCCCGATTTTTATTTTTCATCCGTTCTCACTCTACTTGCCACCAAAATAAGCTAGAATACAGCCAAAAAATTTATTTTTAAATTTTTTTCATTTGATACCTTTCTTGCCTTTTTTCATTGCAAGAACTGTGAGATAGACGCGTTAATGGGAGAAGAAGAGAGAGAGAGAGAGGCGCTTTCACAGACTTCGCTTTTGCGAAATGGCGTTCGTTGGTCGAAACCCCCTCCACGACCCTTGTACGGAAAAAGCGCACGGAAAAAAGTCATGTTAAAATGTGTGTATTTTTTAGGTTTGAATTTATTTTACTTTGTAAATAGGCTGTCTAAGTAATCTATACCTGTCGTAATCACTAAAAGACAGAGATAGCCATGGCTACATAAGTAGCCAAGGAGACAAGAAGGGGGAAGGAGGGGAGTCTGTCTGGGCGTTACCAAAAGATATAAGATGGGCCAAGATTTTGTTGAAATTAAAAGATTTCTAGAGTATTTTTTAGGTTTAAATATATTAGTATAAAAGAAAAAAAAAAGACGGGCAGCCTGCCTCCACCTCCTCTCTCTAGCCCCCATACTTGTTGTAGTCAATAGAGGATAGAGTGGGTGGTTGATCCACGGCTGCCTTAGTTCAACAGGCAGTTATTTTTAGTAGGTTACTAAAAATATACGTGACGGACCCGAGATTTGATCTCGGTACCTGCGGTTCGTCAAGTTGGCCGATAGCGGTCAGCTTTATCCTATTAAACTAGGACCAATGCTAAATGATATAGTATGTGATAGATATATATATATATATCTAGGGAGGAACAAATCCATTTTAACTAAAACTGTATACGGCATGCATAGATAAAGTTTTATGAAAGTACGAAGTACGATTCTATTTCAAAACGGATACCACGCATTTTGTTTCGACAGAGAAACAAATGTCGCGCAAGTATTTATAACGGCTAAGATTGCGTCTCGCTTCAAATCCAACGGCGCACATCATCGCCAAAATCTCGGAGTGGTCACTTTGGCGTTTTGTGACGTGGCATGACTTGGAGCCACGTAGAGAGATGACATTCGGTCATGGAATTCTGAGGAATGTACGGACGAGTGAAAAACAGACAGGCGTCCGCTTAATAGCCTTATCAAACATAGGCCGTACAAAAGGTACACCGGTAGTAGTACTTTTTGGTATGGTACGGTAATCTGATTGGTCCGTACTTCAGTAGATAGAAGTTATTAGAGGGAATCAGGACTTAGAAAATTTTGGTAGGTAGTCACCTCTCTCTTTGAGAGTTTCTATAAATTGGCATTTTAAGTGCCTCATAACTTATCGGCTGGTTGGCCGTTTTCAGTGAATCTTTTTGCAACGGACTTAAGGGAGTCCAAGCTGCATAGGGTTGCAATCAAACTGTCATTTTGCCTTACTGGATAGCAGTGGTTGTGGCTTGAAGTGGGTTAGTTAAATAGTATCTAGAGGCTTCCAGTATTCTGTGGTCCAATATAGGACACGGAACTGCAGATTTGATCCTGGTTCTTCTGATGTATACCGTACAGATTCCCGCCTTATCCACTAGACGTAATAAAGAGCGAATCACTCACGGAGTTGGAATAGTATTTAAAGTGAACTACACCTACATCATCCATTTAACGGCGAAACCAAACTACATGTACACGGAAAGGAACCGCACTAAAATAATACGGGATGCATGAAACAAATGTCGAAGACATTTGTTTCGACGACCGAGATTAAAGGTTAGAAATACAATCGATTGGCTCACATTTCAGCCAGTTGTACGAAATGACAATTTTGACATTTTATCGACGTGCCGACACCATATGACACGTGGCAATATCTTAGAGGATTGCGGGATCTCCGGAACGCGAGATGACAAGTTCGGATGTGACAAATGTCACATTATGGCGGTGTCGTACAATGACGGTACAGAAAGTACTCCAGTACCTGTAATTTCTTGTAAGGTACAGTCATATGATTGGTGCGTACCTCTATACTAGGGGGCTTGGAGGGGGGGTTTTAGGACTTAGAATATTTTTGGTACATAGCCGCCTCTGTCCTAGATAGCATCTGTATAAATCAGACAACTTTGCCATTTAATATCAAATCATTTAGTTAACCATTTTCAGTGATTCTTTTTTGCTGTGGACTCAAGGGAGTCCAGGCTACACAGGGGTGTAGTCGGTCAGAGTTTTAGCCTGCCAGGGTGTCTGCATTTCTGAGGGAAAGCCAAAATGGGTGAATGTGTCCAAAACTCATATTCTAACTTGCATTATGTGGTGGAACTGAGCACATAGAAAGTCTTATTTCACAAGGGTGAAGTTGTTATGGGGTTCTGATTGTCAAGGGGTCAATCATTTGGGTTTATATAAACTAGGAGTAGCCACCATCTAGATTAGCTTCTTTGGACCTACGAATTATGTGGGGGAATGGACCCCATATAATTACACGTTATGGGCCCACCATCTAGGGTGCCTATTTAAGGGTACTTTTCTAATGTACTTGTTTCAGGACAAGTGAGGCTTCCGCCATCGGCCTTTGGTGGAACTCACTACGGAGAATCATCTAGGGCTTCCCAGGAACCAACCAGATTTCTGTTGCAACGGAAGGTGAAGGAAAAATCATTTCCATGAAACAGGGAAAAGGGGAGAAGGGAAAAGGAACATCGATGGTGAGGGGAGCTAGGCTCTTGGCTACGGTTCCACTTGTAGGGGTTATAACTGAACCAAAAAGTGAAAAAAATGACAGAAAAATTTGGTAATACAAAAACATTATAGCAAAACATCTTATACTTAGAAACGTGTCTAAGTCCATAGCTATCACTCTTATAAACTTAACCAAGTCTTCAGAAATCTGGGAAATACTGATTCAGATTTATAAGAGTGAAACTATACAGAGGCAGCAATTAGTAAAACATGATATAGAGGCCTATGTTTTTAAAGGCGGTATCATAATAGAGTTTTGCAATGATATTGCTGCATTATATGTTAAGTTTGCTAATGCAGGTTATGTAGAATCTGAGGTGAGAAAGATTAACACACTAATCATGAAACTTCCAAACGAGTACAAAGACATAATTTATCGTATGCAGGCAATGGATTGCTCCTCATGGACTTCGAGCATTACCATGGGGATGATTCTTGTGAGGGAAAGCACTTTGGAGCTTCGAAGGGGAAGTGACAGGATGAATGCACTGAGAGCTGGTGGTGACCGGCGGAAGTGTGATGAGAGGAATGATGGTGATTGACGAAATCTAATGAGAGGAAGAAAGATAAATATTAACCTTATTGGAACTTCGATAGAAAGAGAGAAAGAGGAAAAGAAAAGGGAGCTTTGAAAGGAGGGGTTTACTTCTTTTGTAGGGAACCGGGTCACTATATGGCGGAATGTCCTTGTTTGGAAGAGATTAGAAGTTGGAATGTGAATAAAGAGGAAGAAGGGGAAGAGGAGAAACACGATGAATATATTTTGGAGCTTCTTCACATCAGTAGTATAGGAAAGAGAGAAAAGCACACTGGAATTCCACAAAAGCAACGGTGTGCTTTTGGAGGTATAAGGGAAGTGAAGAGATGGGAGGAACTTGAGGGAGTTAAACATGATGAGGATATAAAGGAGTATAGAGTAAATGACTTAGAAATGAGAAAGTCAATTATAGAATTAAAATTGGGAGAAGGGAAAAATCAAAATATTGAGTATATTCTAATAGATATTTCGGAGACGAAAAACCGGTCGAAAAAAGAGACTTCAACAGATTCCGAGGAAAGGGGGAAGTAAATCTAAAAGGAGCTTCAAAAGACAAGGGATAAAATGAAAATTTAATGAAAGGTTTAGGGAAGGAGAAATATTTTTTGGGATTCAAAAAAAAAAGTGAAAGTGAAAAGACTCATATGGATCTAAAAAGGGGAAATGGGGAAAAATCAGAAAATGGGGTAATTATCATAAATAATCATTTGAGTACGGAAGATGTAGATTTTATGAGGAACTTAGTGGGGACTTTTGATTTAAGATAAATTTGGGGGGTAATGGATTTGACATCACCGATAGGAGTGATGCCATTTATGAAGGTGTGCTTGTAAAAGGGTAAGCATCTAGGTATGTGTTGCAGGTTGGGGTATGTACTGCAGGTTGGGGATAGGGCTGGCTGTTTGAATTGCAAGTGGGAATCTGGATTTTGCTCGGATAAAAAGAGATGGGGTGGAAAAAATCCTTGCTCCAAGAGCTCGGATTTATGAAAAGTGACATGCAAAATAAAATGTATAATCAGCAAGATGAAATTATTATTTCGAATCATCTAATACACCTTCTTAAATACGAGGGTATTCACTTAAAGTTTTATGAAGGGACAAGGAAAAACAGAAGGAAAATATATGTATTTGTTGTTTTTGATGGGAGTTGAAAGAAAAGTAGACTAGAAAATATGGGGAGTGTTGAATTTTATGTAATTTCTTTGTTTGAAATAGGAAAAATAAAGGAAGAGAAAACAGCAAAGGCAGTTTGCTTCTCACTCAACTCTCCAAGTCCCCACACTTGTCGCAATCGCCGAAGACTGAAGAGGGAGTCAAAACCATGGCTGCCTATGCTGTCCAAAAAGACAAAGTAGGCTTAATTTAGTCATACCAAAAGGGGCTACCGGAACGGATTTGATCCTGGTACCTTCCGTCCGTCAGAGTAGCCAGTAGCCGTTAACTTTATCCTATTGTGTAGGACCAATGCAAAAGTATATAATGTACGATAATTATATGAAGACGGACAACTTGATATGTCAATTAAACAGATTACGAGACGAACTTTACACAAAAATGAACCAGACCGCACGAATTCATGACCACATGGAATTAACGAAACGACATTTCATTTCGACGAACGAAATCATATGTTGGTTACGGACCGAAGGCCATGGTGCATGCCGATATCGCAGAATGGTCGGTTTGTCAATTTGCGGTAAGCGTCACACACCATGACACGTGGAAGCATCTCATTGACTTGCAAAATCTCCGAGAAGCATCACACCAAGTCCGAATGTGACTGGCGTCAATTTTATAGCCATGTTGTATAGTGGCCCACAAAAAATACTCCAGCGCCTGTACTCTTCAGTACGGTACAATCCTAAGATTTGGTGCGTACTTCAATAGAAAAGGGTTTAGAGAGGGATTTAGGACTTAGAAAATTAGAAGGTAGCGCCTCTCTCTGATAGAACTATTGTACAAATTTTCAACTTTGACCAGCCATAACTAACTATGTCAACTTTGATCAGCCATCACTAACTGCTCAAGGGAGTAAATTCATTGATTCTTTTTGCTACGGACTCAGGGGAGTCCAGGTTACACAAAGGTGTAGTCGGTGAGAGATTTTGCGTGCCAGGGTGGTTACATTTGTAAGGGAAAGTCAAAATGGGGGAATGTGTCCAAATACTCATATTCTTACTTTGAACTCTGTTGGGGAACTTAGCACACACATTGTATTCTTTCACGGGGGTAAAGCTCTATTGTGGTTCTAATTGTCGAGGTGTCAGTCATTTGGGTTTGTATCAACTTGGAGTCGGCACTATCTAGATAAACTTCTTTGGATCTGCGAATTCTGTGGGGGATTGGAGCTCACAGAATTTGACATGCGACATGCCAAATCGTTTCAAAAGTTACGACGTGTCTTGCGACGCTTCAAAAAGTTTTGAAACACGACGGTGCGGCAAAGACAAATTGTACACAATGACAACCCTCACGGGTATTTTCGAGGGATACTATCGTCAAAAACTTTAGTAACAATTTGGAGTAAACACATAGAGACAAATGAAATCCGGGTCCGTCGGATCCGCGCTAAAATACAAAGTAAGTTCGCTAAATTTTAATACATGGGGCCGTACCATAACCATTCTAGCATTTTCGTACGCTTTTATAAATCTTAAGTTTCGTCAACCCGTACAGATTTTATCGAATGCCTCGTACGAGTCACTTTTTACTTCCGCTAGTACAAATATGTGGTCACACTTTGCTGTCAAAGATTCTATATAGATTCACACGATCGTAATAGCTTCTTACATGTAGCCAACCAGAATGTTCCACGACACAATGGAATGCATGCTTCAGTAAACGTATTTTTGACGTTTACTGACATCGCGTAATGGAACCTAATTCACACTGTGTGTTTGTGCATAAATGTGCAATTCGTACGGATTTGAACATTTATCCGAAAATTACGTAGTATTCGCTTGTTCTTTAAATTACGTAAATTTCGTATGTTTCACACTGTACGAGACATTGTACGAACATTAAAAAAAGAAAGACGTGGCTTCATTTGCGCGCGCGTATTTTTATATCATCCACTTCGTTTACAGAAGGAAATCGTCTTTAGAGACGCCGTAAAATTTGCCGCTCGTCGCTAGTTCGTTGCACTTTTCAGTTTATTATGGCATTGAATATTTAAATTTTTTGATATTTTAAAGTAAAAAAAAATACGAATTTTACTACGGATTTAATTAAATTTGAAATTGTTTTATGCGCACTTTACGTAGTAATCGTTAGTGCAATTCTGTGTCCTCCATTGGACTACAAAATTCAGGAAGCCTCTAGATAGCTTTTAACAAACCCATTTCAAGCCACAACCACTGTTGCTCAAGAGGACAAAATGACAGTCTGACTACACTCGTGTGTAGCTTAGACTACTCTAAGTCCGTAGCAAAAATGATCACTCAAAACGGCCAACAAGCGGATACGTTATGAGGTGGCAAAGATGCCCATTTATACAAAGCTCCCAATGGAGAGGTAATTGTCTAAAAATCTGCTAAGTCCTATTTCCCTCTCACAACCCCTATCTACTAATGTACGACCTAATCACATAACTGTAACGTACAGAAAGGTACTACGACCGGAGTCCTTTCTGTACGCCATATGTACGACAAGGCCGCTGAGTGGACGCGTGTCAACCTTTCACTCGTCCGTACATTCCCCGGAATTCCTACGACCAAATGTTATCCCTCTACGTGGCCCCAGGTCATGCCACGTCCATAAACGTCAAAGTGAACATTCCGTGATCCCGGCAGCGATGTATTCCGTATGATTAAATCTAACATTGAATTGTAGTGGTTGAAACAAATGTTGATTCATTTGTTTTGTGCGAAATGACGTCCGCACTAAACTTTAACTAGTTTTATGTTCCTTCGTTCATATTTTAGTTAATTGGTTTTAGGACCGTACACAAGTTTAAATAGATATCAAACCATATGTATTTTAACGGACTTCCTCGATAGGCTGGTTAGAGCTAATGGCTACGCCGCGCTCTGCCGGTCGGAAGTTGGAGTCTTGCCGGACTCAACCTTTTGTTGAGAGTGACTTAAGTCACTCTTTAGTCCTGCCTATGGAGCTGAGGCAGCCATGGCTCCATCAATCTCTCTCTCATTCAAACTACAACAAATGTGGGGGCTAAAGAGAAGGGATGGAGGCAGGCTGCATGCACCTTTTTGTCTTTTTCCGCTAATCTATTTAGACCTAGAAAATACCCAAATAAAACTAGTTATTTCAACAGTTAGTTTACTCCGTGCGTTTTATGCGCATAAGACATCTATGGTTCTGTGCAATTCCTATAAAATGTGTCGTGAGTCGCCCAAAGTACAGTAGTAGGGTTCTCCGGCAGTCGCGAATAAGTCGTGTTCACTTGGCGATCAATATGTGAAAACTAACGAACTTGCCGCTAAGATTTTATTGATTTAGATCATTTTTCCAGATTGCTTGTCCGAGTACTTTTTCCAATCACCCTCCGTTGCCTTGACTAACCTGGCGTTCTTTCTTGTATATTCAAATCAGGTTTGCCTAACGTATCTTTGTCGTACACAAGATATCTACTAAACTCACAGCCGTGAAATGATCATCACTCTACCTCTCCAATCATGTTACGTTGCCTGTCCTACTAGATACTGTAGTGCCACTTTCGCCACATAACTCTGCGTCCTTCAACAATACAATAATTTAAAGCCTAACTAGTGTAACGCCAATTGCGACACATAACTTTTCTAATAAGAATTCCAGTCCGTTTACACCATCATACCGAAAAGTCAAATTTAAACAAAATTCGGCTTAAAACTCATTATTGTCTCCATACGATTTACAACGGACATACAAGAGTCTCCAAAGATGGTATCAAGGAAGGCTAGCTCACTCAAATGTCACCTAATAGAGGTAAGAATTTTGGGATTTCACCCGAGAGTTCAATCGAACAAGCCCTTTTTTCGTAATGTTCCGGCCTTGAGGCGCTTCAATGAAAGTAGTTATTGTTTGAATCTTGGAAGGTGTTTGGTCAAAAACATATAAGGTTGAAGGTTTCTCTCAATGGACATATGCAAGAGTCAAGGGGAGTGAAAGCGTAAGAAGGGAGAAATGGCCTTCCAACCCTATAGAACAGTGAACAGTGATGGCAACGCTTGGTGGAGAGCTTCAATGTAAGTGCGCTAATGTGAAGATGACATAGAGAAGATGAATTGTTTGGTGATTTAAATCTCTACTCGTGATAATGGATTGAGAAGTTAGATCTTTCAGCGGAACGGAGTGATTCCATATTCTTGAACGTAGAAGGGAGGAGGCTAGCAATTAATCACAATTGAAGCAAAGAGCTCTTATACGTTAAGGGAGATGGATCAAGGGTTAGAGAGAGGGATGAAAAAGAGAAGAAGAAGAATAAGACGGTGAAGCCCCTTCCACGTGAATCAAATCCTAATGGCAGGCCAAATGGATCTAAGGAGGAAAAAGGGATTGTATAGGAGCCACTTGATCCCTCTGCCCAAGATAGCGGGTATTGTATTGGAGCCACCTGATCCCTCTGCCCAAGATAGCGGGTATTGTATTGTAGTCTTAACAAATTCGACTAGATATTAAATTAGTCAAATGAATTGGTAGGGTAAATACATTGATGAGAAGATAATTTGAATGTTTTGACGAAGCAACTGAATGATCCCATACAAAATCAGAGTGCAAGATAACAGCGAAAGCATTCACAAAATTCACAAGAGAGAGCACTCCATGGAAACCAATATATTCCATAGAATTTTTTCCCATAAAAGTTAACTTCTCCTCTCCCTCTAATTTGCAGTATATAGTACACCAATTGTAACGCCACTACTTCAAACTATAAACCAAACCAAACAAAAAGTGTGCACGAGGCGCCTACTAATCAAATCGTATCTGCACGCAAAAATACATAGTACTAAAGTACTAAACATTCGTACACTCAAACCGTACAAAGCAAAATAAAACGTATATACCAGACAACTACAAAACTGTACACTTCAAACGACAACTGAATTTAGTCGTCGCAAAACCAAATCTATGCGAGACTAGGAATCTACGAAACCACCTGAGCAACGTAGTGACAATAAGCCAACTAAGACCACACGCTTAACTTAAAGACAAATTAGTTGGTCGCGCGACAGACCGCGACAGAAGATTAAAACATTGAACCTAATAACCCCCCTCTCAAAGTTGTTATCATTACATCAAACCTAATTGAGGTCTCCCCCTCAATAATACGTCATCAACCGCAACTTTCATCAACATATCCGTGACTTCTTCCAATATCGAAACGTAGGAAAATTCAACCTACTTCACATCGACCAAATCGCGCACAAAATGCCACTGAATTCGTATGTGCTTTGACCTTTTGTAAAAAACATTGTGTGATAGAATTTTTTCAAAAAAGAATTTTACTCAAATTTTCAATAACTTCCCCATGTATGAAACTCTATGGGGTCCATTCCCCCACAGAAATCGCAGATCCAAATAAGCTTATATAGATAGTGGCGACTCGAAGTTGATATAAACCCAAATGAATGACACCTTGGCAGTCAAAACCCCAATACAGCTTCACCGTTGTGAAAGAAGACTTCCTCTGTGCTTCGTTCCCCCACAGATTGCAAAGTTAGAATATGATTATTTGGTTACATTCCCCCACTTTGACATTCCCTTAGAAATACCACCACTTTGGTAGACAAAGACTCCGACCGACTACACGTCTATCTAGCGTGGACTCCGTTGATGTTGCAGCAAAAAGAATCACTGAAAATGGTGAACTGAGTTGATAGATATGGTAAGCCAAAGATGGCCTATAAATACAAAAGCACACTGGGAGAGAGGCGGCTACCTACTATCTCTAAGTCCTTAACCCCTCTCTAAACCCTCTACTACTGAAGTACGGCACCAATTATAAGATTTTACCATACATAAAAGTACAAATGCTGGAGTACTTTCTGTACGACATTTGTACGGCATGGCCATATTGGTGACATCAGTCACAACCGCGTTTGTTATCATGCGCTCCACAGATTCCACAAATGCGTAAGATGTTGCAACGTGTTGTCTGAAATGGCGGCGTCCGAAAACCACCAAGGCGGCCATTCCGGAATCTCGGCTCGCACCATGGCCGTCGATCAAGGCCGACTTTTGATACGAACCGTCAAAATAAATGACCGTATCATTCATTTTGTACAGTATATAAAGTACAGCGGGTTCTATGATTGAAGATTCCGTTTTAGCAGTATAATGGAATCTTCGGCCTGTAGACATTTTAATAAATATCGTACCCTATATTATTCAGCATTGGTCTTAGGCTATAGGATAAATCCAAGTTCTATGTAGAAATTAAAGGTTCTTTTAGTATTTATAGGTTTAAACTTGTAAAAGACAAAATGCAGAAAAGAAGCAGAGGCAGTCTGCCTCTAACTCCTTTCTCCAACCCCCACACTTGTCGCAATCACTGAAAGTTGGAGATGGAGCTAGAGCTATGGCTGCTTATGCTATCCACAGAAAGACAGGCAGTAGTTTGGTAGATATACTAAAAATAAACTTGACGGACCCAGGATTTGATCATGGTACCTGCCATCCGTCAAAGTTGTCGTTAGTCTGTAACTTTATCGCATTAGTGTAGGACTAGTGCTACATGCTATAGGGTTTGACAGATATATAACTGTTGGTATTTAGACTAATTGATTTAACGAAATATTAACACATAGATACAGTTTATATTGTACGGTTGACATAATATCTCGAAACGGATATTGCGCATTTGTTTCAAATGTGAAACAAATACCGCGCAATTATTTATGACGGTTTAAATTGAAAACCGGTTCAAATCGGACAATCGAGGTAAGTGCCGATATTGCAGAATGCGCGCTTTGGTGGTTAATGGTCGAAGACACATCGGATGCAACGTGGCAGGATATCACCAGATTAGGACATCTCCAGAGAATAAGAAAACAAATCAGAATGTGACACATGTCCCCAAAATGGCCATGTCGTACAATGGCCGTATAGAAATTACATTGGCACCTGTACCTTTCAGTACGACACAGTATTCCGATTGGTGTTGTACGTCAGGAGATAGAGTTTTTAGAGATAGATAGGACTTAGAAAAATTCTGTAGGTAGCCACCTTTCTCCGAGAGAGCTTTTGTACAAAAGGTCAACTTTGACCTTCCATAACTTACTGCTCAGGGGAAAAAATTCAGAGATTATTTTTGTTATTGACTCAAAGGAGTCTTGCTTTCACAATGGTTGAGGTGGTCAAAGTTCTTATCTACCAAGGTGGTAGTTATTCTTGCTGAAACACAAAGGGGCCAAGGTTATCCTAGAGGCTTCGTGTTAGCTGCCCATTTTGAGGACCTATGGAGGTCTAGGAATTGCAGGTAGCAACTGTAAGACCTCCAAAGGTCCTCAGAAAAGGCAGCTTGCGAGAAGCCTCTACGATAACACTGATCCCTTTGTGTTTCAGCAAGAATAACTGCCACCTTGGCAGACAAAACTTTGACCACCTTCACCTCGTGAAAGCAAGAATCCCTTGTGTCGACAGCAAAAAGAATATCTAAATTTGCTACCTTGAGCAGTAAGGTATGGAGGGTCAAAGTTGACCTTTTGTACAAAATTTCTCTGTGAGAGAGGGTCGTATCTACCAAATTTTTCTAAGTCCTAACTCTCTCTAAAACTTTATCTACTGACGTACGCCACCAATCATATAACTGTGCCGTACAGAAAGGTACAGGTGCCGATGTACTTTTTGTACGGACATTGTATGACATGGCCAAAAAGTCGACACATGTCATATCCGAATTTGTTTCCTTAATCCCTGGAGATGCCAAAATCCAATGTCATCGTGCCACGTGTCATTCGATGTGGCGATGACCACAAACCGCCGAAATCCTCTTACGCGATCTCGACATTCATTCCGGCCGTCCGATTAAATGCAGATTTCAATCTTAGCCGTCATAAATACCTACGCGGTATTCGTTTCGCTATCGAAACAAATGCGTGGTACCTGTTTTTTCTCTGTACCTTAATCCGTACTTTACATAACCGAATCTATGTATTCAGTAAATAGTTACCGTTAAATGAATTAGTCAACATGGAAACATTCATATAATTATCAAACCATATATAACCTAATACTAGTCCTAGACTAAATGGATAAAGCTACGGGCTACTGGCAGCTATGACACAAGGTAGGTACCAGGATCAAATCATGGGTCCGCCAGCTCTTCATTTAGTAAATCAACTAATCTTCTACGTGTAAATCAACCAATATACTACCTGTAAATCTCTGGATATCATAGGCAGCCATGGCTCTACCTTCCTCTCCAACTTTCAGTGATTGCAACAAGTGTGGGAGGTGAAGAGAGGAGTTAGAGGCAGATTGCCTCAGCTTCTTTTCTACTTTTCATTTTAGACCTAGAAAATACTAAAAGAACCATTAATTTCTACACTCCCGTTATTTTATAGGCACTCTTTAATTTCTGACCACACTTCTCCCTGCAGAAAATTAACTTAAGGGAAGGCACAGGTTTGGTCATTATATCTACTACCATCTCTCTATCTGGTCAGTACTCTAAACTGATTATTTTGTTTTCTACTTTCCTCTAACAAAGCGGATTCTAATGTCCATGTGTTTGGCTTTAAGATGATGTTTAGGATTGGCAGAAATATCGATTGTTGCTTGATTATCACAAAAAAATTTCTACACACCACTTTTAAGGTAACCAAGCTCACTTAGCAAAGACTTGACCCACATCTACTCTTTTACAGCAGAGCAAGAAGCCATATACTTAGCCTCCATGGTGGACTGAGCAATAACCTTTTGCTGTTTGCTACTCCAACTGGAAGCCCCATCACCCACATAAAATACATATCACGAAGTACATCGCCTCATCAGAGCATCATTATAACTAGCATCACTCCAAGTAGTGATGTTAGTATTCTCCCCACCCAAAGTGCAACCATAGATTCCTAGTTCCTATCAAATATCGAAGGACTCTCTTAGCTGCCTCCCAATCCCTCTTAGTGGGAGCATTTAGACTTTTACTCAGCACTCCTACAGCTACAGCTAAATCCGGCCGGGTACAATTCATAAAACAGATTAGGCTTCCCAATACTTGCCTGTAAAAAATAGTCTGCATGAACTCCTATTTTTCAGGACTTAATTCCTCGTCTAAGACTATGACTCCTTCTTCCTCACTCCCCTCACTTCCTTTCTTTAACTCTATTGGAGTTGTACAACTATTAGCCTTATCCATCTGAAATTTTTCCAACATGTTCGTTATTGCTTCCTTTTCAGTGAATCCTATAATCTTTCTTTCTCGGTCTCTTTCTACTTCAATTCCCACAATATATCTCGCCTCCCCCATATCCTTCATCTCAAATCTCCCCTTAAGATCAATTTTCAGTTTATTATTTTTTTTCATCGATTTACTTAAAACAAGCAAATCATCAACATAAATTGAAATAAAAAGAACACCTTTCTCATCTTCAAAAACATAGATTGAGTGATCTGAGATGATCCGGATATATCCGAGGCCGGTAAGAAACTCATCACGCTTCTTATTCCACTATCGAGGCGCTTGTTTCAAACCATAAAGAGATTTAACTAGCCGACATATTTTACTCTCCTCTCCTTCCTCCACAAATCCTTTGGGTTGTCGCATGAAGATCTCATTTCCAATTCTCCATGGAAAAAACCCTGGCTTGATGTCCATCTGGTGCACCTCTATGTCTTCCGCTGTTGCCAGACTGAGAAGTATGCGGACAGAGGGAAATTTGACGACCGGGGCAAAGGTTTCCTCGTAGTCGATTCCTTCTTTTTGTGTAAATCGTTTTGCCACTAACCAGGCTTTGTAACGCTCAATGGTGTTATTTAAGTTCAATTTTAATTTGAACACCCACTTCCAACCGATTGGTTTTTAGTTAAGTGGACAATCCACCAACTCCCAAGTATCGGCTGCCATAATTAAGCCATCTCCTCATTGATGGCTTTATTCCACGAGTTCCTTTCTGGACAAGTCATCGCCTCTCTATAAGTCTGAGGTTCATCTTGATAAGATAGTTATGTTACCTTGTTATTAACCTGTTTTTCTTGCAACCTTTTGCTACTTCTCCTTCCTCCCTCAAAATCTGTTGCCGAAATAGATGGTTCTCGTGGGTTCTTTCGAACAATCTCAACTTCTCCGATGTCCTTTGATTTCGAACATATTTCCACCACGTCTTCCTCTTCGGGTAGAGTTGTCACTAGAGTTTCCGCAGCCTAGTCCTTTTTTGGTCAGATTTGTACCTGTAAGATTGTCATCTTCTCTAAAACGTGGATAGTTAGGAAGGTCAAAGTCACCGGAATTTTCTGACTCAAATCTGATTTTTACTTACTTTGTATACTTGAAGGGATCCACAAACTTTCCTTCATCCATAACTGCTAGATGCTTTACTAAGATTTTATCTTCGCTTTTTAGATTATAAACTCTACATCCTTTAACATCCTTATCATATCCTTAGAAGTACCCCGGTTTTCCTTTAGGTTTTAGCTTCCAATTAGACCAATCTGTATCTAGACTGAACACTTGACTGCCGAAAACCTTTAACTGAGATATGTCTGGTTTACGGTCGGTCCATCTCTCATAAGATGTTTGACTTTTTATAGCTGAAGTAAGAACTCTATTTTTTAGGTAATTAGCAAAGTTCATTGCTTTTGCCCAAAACCTTTTTGCTATTTTCTTATCCGACAACATACTTTTAACATTATCACTTACAGTTTTATTTAGTCTTTCAGCAACCCCATTCTGTTCAAGTTTTCTGGAACTGTCTTTTGAAGTTGGACTCCATCTTCCTTTAGAAAATCCTCAAACTGGTTAGAAGTATACTCTCCACCATTGTCTCTCTTTACTCTCTTGATTGGAGTTTCATAGAGTTCTTCGCTCCATGCTTTATATTGTCTAAAACATTTTTGAGCTTCTGACTTGTTTTTTGAAAAAATACACCCTAGAATACCAAGACCAATCATCAGTGATAGTCATCATAAATATCTTCCCCCCTGGTGAGGGCACTTTGGCCGGTCCCCAAATATCTGTGTGTACTAAATTTAGAATTTTTTTTCCCTTATAGGTGGATGTTTTGGGAAAGGATAACCTGTGTGCTTTACATTGAGCACATCCACTACAATCACTTAGATTCTCACTCTCACCGAACTTAATCCCTTCCACTACTCCCATCTTTTTCATCTCTCTTAACTTATCTTAATTCACATGCCCAAGCCTCTTATGCCACAACATTATATCATGAACACCAGCATAATAAAGTTTCTTCTTTTCATTGCTTAAAATCAGCCTAAACATCCCTTGGATACCTTTTCCAGCAGTGAAATAAACTTCCTCCTCAAAACTAGCAGTAAAGACTTATTTCCTAATGCTAGTATCAAAACCCTTATCATCTAATAGAGACGTAGAGATGAGGTTTTTGTTCAGCTCCGCAATAAACAATACATCGGAGAATGTAACTATGGATGTCTTTCCTTCTACTAACACTTTCAGATCTACCAATCTTACAATAGTAGTTGTGACTATCCTTCCATCCCCGTACTCTATCTCTACGGTGGGAATCTTTCTTATCTTATTGAACAGGTGTTTATCTTTACACATGTGCATGGAGGCACCTAAATCTACAATTTAGCTTGCTTCACCTTTCTATCCACCGAATGCACATTTTTGCTTTCGTGAAATTTCGACCTCGTTTGTCGCCTCTAACTCCTCATCGAATAGGAGCTGATCATCCTCGTCTTCAGATTCCACCTCATTTACCTATGTCAGAAGGGCTTTTTTCTTTCCTCTCAGAGTTCCGCCGGTCTGCCCCTCTTTCAACCAAAGCTCGGTTAGCTTTGTGCACTCCGCCATATAGTGCCTTGGTTTCATACAAAAATGACATAAACCCTTAGGAGCCCTTGGTCCGAACTCGTTGGTCTCATTTTTCTGCTCCACCCTTTAGTAATTTTCGACCTGTTTCCGAGAATTCTTTTTCCTCCAATCAGTCCCAACTACTAAGGCTTGCCCACTCTTTCCTCCCCTTCGCATCTCAATCGTATTCTCTCGAACGAGAATCATCCCCACCATTAAGTTCCATATCCACCTTGAGTCCGCCAAGTCTTACACTCTGTTGACTATGTTATCGAACTCATCGGGTAACTTCATCAGTAAACAGTTAACCTTTTCCTTTTCACTAAATACTTTTCCAGCACTCTCTAATTCCAAAAAAAGTGTAGCAAGCTCATTGCAAAATTTCAACATCTTCCCCCCTTTTTTATACATACTCCTTAATTTTCTGATCAAACAAATGTTGTTGCTGAATTGTGTAGAAATTAATGATCCATTTAAAGTATTGTCTAGGTCTAAATAGAAATATAGAAAGAAGCCGAGGCAGTCTACCTCTAACTTCTCTCTCCAACTCTCAAACTTGTCGCAATCACTGAGAAATTGGAGAGGGAGCTAGAGCCATGGCTACCTAGGCTAACCAGAAGTTTACGGGATTATATATTAGTTAGGGGTTTTATTACTAAAAAGATAGTGTCGGCTATAGGATTTGATCCTTGTACCTACCGGCCGGCAGGCAGACGGTAGACGGTAGCCTTAGCCGTTAAGTCTTCGTCGAATGTTACGCAATATAGGGTATGATATTTATGTAAATGTTATTAAGTAGGAAAATTCATTTAGCTATAACTGATTACGGGAGACATAGATCCATGATTGTAAAAGTACGGATAGCGGTACGGATAGGAAACCAATACCGCACATTTGTTTCTTTATAGAAAAGAATATCGCACATGCATTTATTACGGCTACGATTAAATATGAATTTAATCGGACGGCCAGAATTAACGCCGAGATCGCGGAAGAGGATTTCGGTGGTTTATGGACATCGCCACATCGAACGACACGTGGTGGAATAACATTGGATCGCGGCATCTCCGAGGATTACGGGAACGAATCCGGACATACCACGTGTCGACATTTAGGCCATGTCGTACAGTGTCCGTACAGAAAGTACACCGGCAACTGTACTTTTGTGTACGGAGCTGCATTCTGATTGGCTCCGTACATCAGTAGATAGAGTCTGTGAGAGAGACAGGACTTAGAAAAATTAGGAGATAGGACCCTCTCTCCCAGAGAGATTTTGTACAAAAGGTCAACTTTGACCCTCCATAACTTACTGCTCAGGGGAGCAAATTCAGAGATTCTTTTTGCTATCGACTCAAGGGAGTCTTGTCTTCACAGGGGTGAAGTTGGTCAGAGTTTTTGTCTGCCAGGGTGGTAGTTATTTTTGCTGAAACACAAAGGGGTCAAGGTTATCCTGGAGGCTTCTTGGAAGCTGTCCACTCTGAGGACTTATGGAGGTCTCAGAGTATCAGGTTATGGGCCCACCCTTTAGGGTACCAACCTTTAATGGAACTAGCTTCATATAGTGGGAAAGTATGATGATAGGAGCTCTATGTGAAAAAAGGTTTTGAGGGATAGTGAGTGAACGGTTGGGGCGTCCATCAAGTCTTCGAATTCCTCCAGGGTTTGGAGGAAGCAAATTCACCAGAAAAGAGGATCCACCTTCAACAGAGGAAACAAAAGAAGGAGAGGTAGTGGACAAAGGAAAGGAGAAGGAGGCGACCACACCAATAACAACTGGTTCGGCATTCATGTCACCTATTCCGAGGAACGAGGAGAATGATACTGAAACTTGGGACTTCAACAATATGGCGGCATAACACTTCATCCTACGCCTTCTCACTCAAGGACTTGCATGTTCTCATTTGCAGGTAGAAAGGGCATCTGATCTTTGGATGGCTCTCATAGAGATGTACCGAAGTGATACGATTCAGCAACAACAGTTGGCTGATCAGAAAGTTAAGGAGTATGTATACAAAGGGAGGAAGATGTTGGATTTTTGCAATGAGCTTGCTACACTCTTCATGGAGCTAGAGAATGCGGGAAAAGATTTTAGTGAAAAAGAAAAGGTTAACTATTTACTGATGAAGTTACCCGATGAGTTCGAGAACATAGTCAACCGTGTGCAAGACTTGCCAGTCTCAAGGTGGATATGGAACTCAATGGTAGGGATGATTCTCGTTCGGGAGAATACGATTGAGATTCGAAAAGGAGGAAAGAGTGGTCAAGCCTTGGCAACTGCGACCGATTGGAGGAAGAAGGATTCCCAGAAACCGGTCAAAAACTATGGGGGGAGGGAGCAGAAAAATCAGACCGACGAGTTCGGACCAAGGGCTCCCAAAGGTTTATGTCATTTTTGTAAGAAACCTGGGCACTATATGGCAGAGTGCACTAAGCTAACCAAGCTTCGGTTAAAAGAGGGCAGAACGGTGGTACCCCGAGAGGAAAGAAAAAGGCCCTTGTGACATAGGTACATGAGGCGGAATCCGAGGACGAGGACTATGAGCTCCTTTTGGATGAGGAGTTGGAGGCGAAAAACGAGGTTAAAATACCACGAAGGCAGAAATGTGCTTACGGTGGATTAAAAGGTGAAGCAGGCTGGATTGTAGATTCAGGTGCCTCCATGCACATGTGTAAGGATAGGCACCTGTTGACTAAGATAAAAAATATTCCCACCGTAGAGATAGAGTACGGGGATGGGAGGATAGTCACCACTACTCTTGTAGGATCGGTAGATTTTAAAGTGTTAGTAGAAGGAAAGACATCCATAGTAACATTCTCCGATGTATTGTTTATTCCGGAGCTGAACAAAAGCCTCATCTCTACATCCTTATTAGATGATAAGGGTTTTTTTACTAGCACTAGGGAAGGAGTCTTTACTGCTAGTTTTGAGGAGGATGTCTATTTCATTGCTGAGAAAGGTAGAGGATGGGATGTTTAGGCTGGTTTTATGTAATGAAAAGTAGAAACTTTATTATGCTGGTGTTCATGATATTATTATATGGCATAAGAGGCTTGGGCATGTGAATCTAGAAAAGTTAAGAGAGATAAAAAAGATGGGAGTGGTGGAAGGGATTAAGTTTAATGAGAATGATAATATAAGTGATTGTAGTGTATGTGCTCAAGGTAAAACACACAGATTACCCTTTCCTAAAACAGCCACCTATAAGGGAGAAAAAATTCTAGATCTAGTACACACAGATATTTGGGGACCAGCTAAAGTGCCCTCACCAGGGGGGAAGAGATTTATGATGACTATCATTGATGATTGGTGTCGGTATTCCTGAGTGTATTTTTTGAAAAACAAGTCCGAAGCTCTCGATTGTTTTAGACAATATAAAGCATGGAGTGAAAAACTTCATGAAACTCCAATCAAGAGAATAAGGAGTAACAATGGTGGAGGGTATACTTCTAACCAGTTTCAGGATTTTCTGAGACAAGATGCGGTCCAACACCAAAAGACAGTTCCAGAAAACCCGGAACAGAATGGAGTAGCAGAAAGGTTAAATAGAACACTAAGTGATAGTTCTAGAAGTATGTTGTCAGATAACAAGATAGGAAAAAGGTTTTGGGCAGAAGCAATGAACTGTGCTAATTACCTCAAAAATAGAGTTCTTACTTCAGCTATAAAAGATCAAATACCTTATGAGAGATGGAGAGGCCGGAAACCAGACTTATCTCACTAAAAGGTTTTCAGCAGTCAAGTATTCAGTCTAGATACAGATCGGTCTAATTGGAAGCTAGATCCTAAAGGAAAACCGGGATACTTATTAGGATATGATGAGGATGTTAAAGGATATAGAGTTTATGATCTAAAAAGAGAAGATATAATCTTAGTAAAGCATCTAGTAGTTATGGATGAAGGAAAGTCTGTGGATCCATTCAAATATACAAAGTCAGTAAAAATCAGATTTGAGTCAGAAAATTCGATGACTTTGAGCTCCCTAACTATTGAGGTTTTAGAGAAGATGACATTCTTGCAGATACAAATCAGACCGAAAAGGACTCCGCTGTGGAAACTCCACTGACAACTCTACCCGAAGCGGAAGACGTGGTGGAAATTGATTCGGAATCAAAGGATAGGGGAGAAGCCGAGTTTGTTCGAGTTAATCCACGAGAACCATCTATTTCGGCCTCAGATTTTGAGGGGGAAAGGACAAGTAGCAAAATACTGCAAGAAAAACAGGTTAATAACTAGGTAACTAAACTATCTCATCAAGATGAACCTCAAACTTATGGAGAGGCGATGACTTGTCCAGAAAGAAATCGGTGGAAGACAGCCATCAATGAGGAGATGGCCTCAATTATGGCAGCCGATACGTGGGAGCTGGTGGATTGTCCACCTAACCGAAAACCAATCGGTTGTAAGTGGGTTTTCAAATTAAAACTAAACCCAGATAACACAATCGAGCGCTACAAGGCCCGATTAGTGGCAAAGGGATTAACACAAAAAGAGGGAATTGACTACGAGGAAACCTTTGCCCCGATGGTCAGATTTCCCTCAGTTCGCATACTTCTCAACCTGGCAGCAGCGGAAGACATGGAAGTGCACCAGATGGACATCAAGACAACCTTTTTGCATGGAGAATTGGAAGAGGAGATCTTCCTGCGACAACCCGAAGGGTTTGTGGAGGAAGGAGAGGAGAGTAAGGTATGCCGGCTGATTAAATCTCTTTATGGTTTGAAACAGGCGCTTCGATAGTGGAATAAGAAGCTTGATGAGTTTCTCACCGGTCTGGGATATATCTTGATCAGCTCAGATCACTCAATCTATGTTTTCGAAGATGAGGAAAGTTTTATATTTATTGCAATTTATGTTGATGATTTGCTTGTCTTAAGTAAATCAATGGAAAAAATTAATAAACTGAAAACCGATCTTTAGGGGAGATTTGAAATGAAGAATATGGGGGAAGCAAATGTATTTTGGGAATTCAAGTAGAGAGAGACTGAAAAAGAAAAATTATAAGATTGACTCAAAAGCAAGCAATAGGGAACATGCTTGAAAAATTTCAAATGGATAAAGCTAATAGTTGTACAACTCCAATGAAGTTGAAGAAGGGAAGTGAGGGGAGTGAGGAAGAAGGAGTCATAGTCTTAGACGAGGAATTATCTCCTGAAGAACAGAAGTTCATGCAGACTATTTCTTACAGGCAAGTAGTGGGAAGTCTAATCTATTTTATGAATTGTACCCGGAAGGATTTAGCTGCAGCTGTAGGAGTGCTGAGTAGAAGTCTAAATGCTCCCACTAAGAGGGATTGGGAGGCAGCTAAGAGAATCTTTAGATATTTGATAGGAACTAAGGATCCATGGTTGCATTTGGGTGGGGAGAATACTTACATCACTACTTGGAGTGATGCCAGTTATGGTGATGCTCCGATGAGGAGATGCACTTCGGGATATGTATTATATGTGGGTGATGGGGCTTGCTGTTGGAGTAGCAAACAGCAAAAAGTTATTGCTCAGTCCACCATGGAGGCTGAGTATAAGGCCTCTTGCTCTGTTGTAAAAGAATTGATGTGGGTCAAGTCTTTGCTTGGTGAGCTTGGTCACCTTAAGAGTGGTGTGCAGAAAATATTTTGTGATAATCATGCAATAATCGCTATTTCTGCCAATCCTAAATATCATTTTAAAGCCAAACACATGGAGATCAGACTCAGCTTTGTTAGAGAGAAAGTAGAAAACAAAATAATCAGTTTAGAGTACCGACCAGATAGTGAGATGGTAGCAGATATGATGACCAAACCTGTGCCTTCCCCTAAGGTAATTTTCTGCAGGGAGAAGTGTGGTCTGAAATTAAAGATTGACTAGAAAATAATGGGAGTGTAGAAATCAATGATCCATTTAAAGTATTTTCTAGGTCTAAATAGAAATATAGAAAGAAGCCGAGGCAGTCTACCTCTAACTTCTCTCTCCAACTCTCAAACTTGTCGCAGTCACTGAGAAATTGGAGAGGGAGCTAGAGCCATGGCTACCTAGGCTAACCAGAAGTTTACGGGATTATATATTAGTTAGGGGTTTTATTACTAAAAAGATAGTGTCGGCTACAGGATTTGATCCTTGTACTTACCGGCCGGCAGGCAGACGGTAGACGGTAGCCTTAGCCGTTAAGTCTTCATCGAATGTCATGCAATATAGGGTATGATATTTATTTAAATGTTATTAAGTTGGAAAATACATTTAACTATAACTGATTACGGGAGACATAGATCTATAATTGTAAAAGTACGGATAGCGGTACGGATAAGAAACCAATACCGCGCATTTGTTTCTTTATAGAAAAGAATATCGCAGATGCATTTATTACGGCTACGATTAAATATGAATTTAATCGGACGGCCAGAATTAACGCCGAGATCGCGGAAGAAGATTTCGGCGGTTTATGGACATCGCCACATCGGACGACACGTGGCGGAATAACATTGGATCGCGGCATCTCCGAGGATTACGAGAACGAATCCAGACTTACCACGTGTTGACATTTAGGCCATGTCGTTCGATGTTCGTACAAAAAGTACACCGGTTGATGTACTTTTGTGTACGGAGCTACATTCTGATTGGCTCCGTACATCAGTAGATAGAGTCTGTGAGTGAGATAGGACTTAGAAAAATTAGGAGATAGGACCCTCTCTCCCAGAGAGCTTTTGTACAAAAGGTCAACTTTGACCCTCCATAACTTTGCTGCTCAGGGGAGCAAATTCAAAGATTTTTTTTTTCTATCGACTCAGCGGAGTCTTGTCTTCACAGGGGTGAAGTTGTTCAGAGTTGTTGTGTGCGAGGGTGGCAGTTATTTTTTCTGAAACAGAAAGGGGTCAGGGTTATCCAAGAGGCTTCTTGAAAGCTGTCCACTCTGAGGACTTATAGAGGTCTCAGAGTTTCAAATTGTACCATTTCGGTACATTTCTATGAGAGCCACCCAATGATCGGATGCCTTCTCTACCTGCAAATGAGGAGATGCAAGCCCTTGAGTAAGATGGCAAAGAATGAAGTATTTTGCCGCCACATTGTTGAAGTCCTAGGTATAAGTATCATTCTCCTCGTTCCTCGAAATAGGTGACATGAATGCTGAACTAGTTGCTATTGGTGTGGTCATCTCCTTCTCCTTTCCTTTTCCCAGCACTTTTCCTTCCTTTGTCTCCTCTGTTGGAGATGGATCAGCTTTCCTGGTGAATCTGCCTCCTCCACACCTTCGAGGGATGCCAAGACTTGATGGACGCCCCACTCGTCCACTCACTATCCCCAAAAACCTTTTCTCGCATAGAGCTCGTGTCATCATAATTTCCGAGTATATGAAGCTAGTGCCATTAAAGATGGGTACCCTAGAGGGTGAGCCCATAACCTGCAACTCTGATACCTCCATAGGTCCTAAGAAAGGGCAGCTTGCAAGAGGCCTATAGAATAACCTTGACCCCTTTGTGGTTCAGCAAGAATAACTGCCACCTTGGCAAATAAAAACTCTGACCACCTTCACCCTTGTGAAGGCAAAACTCCTATGAGTTAATAACAAAAAGAATATCTGAATTTGCTCCCTTAAGCAGTAAGTTATGGAGGGTCAAAGTTGACCATTTGTACAGAAGCTCTCTAGGAGAGAGGGTCATATTTTCCAAATTTTTCTAAGTCCTATCTCTCTCTAAAAATCATCTAATGACGTACTGCACCAATCATATTACTGTGCCGTATAGAAAGGTACAGGTGCCGGTGTACTTTCTGTACGGACATTGTACGACATGGCCAAAAAGTTGACACATGTCATATGCCGATTTGTTTCCGTAATCCTTGGGATGCCAAAATCCAATGTCATTGTGCCACGTGTCATCCGATGTGGCGATGACCACAAACCGCCGCAATCCTCTTCCGCGATCTCGGCATTCATTCCGGCCATCAGATTAAATGCAGATTTCAATCGTAGCCGTTATAAATACCTGCGCGGTATTTGTTTCGCTATCGAAACAAATGCGCGGTACCTGTTTCTTCTCCGTACCTTATTCCGTACTTTACATAACCGAATTTATGTATCTAGTAAATAGCTACCGTTAAATGAATTAGTTGACTTGGAAACATTCATATAATTATCAAACCCTATATGACCTAACACTAGTCTTAGACTAAATGGATAAAGCTACCGGCTGTTGGCAGCTTTGACGGAAGGTAGGTACCAAGATCAAATCCTAGGTCCGACTGCTCTTTTTTTAGTAAATCAACTAATCTACTACGTGTGTATCTCTGGATATTATAGGCAGCCATGGCTCTAGCTTCCTCTCCAACTTTCAGTAATTGCAACAAGTGTGGGAGTTGAAGAGAGGAGTTAGAAGCAGATTGCCTCAACTTCTTTTCTGCATTTTATTTTAGACCTAGAAAATACTAAAAAAACCATCAATTTCTACACAGGTTATGGGCCCACCCTTTACGGTGCCCATCTTTCATTGAACTGGCTTCATATATAATAAGAAAGTATGATGACAGCAGCTCTCTGTGAGAAAAGGTTTTGGGAATAGTGAGTGGAAGGGTGAGGTGTCCATCCGGACTGGGGATCCCTCCAAGGTTTACAGGAAGCACATTCACAAGAGATACAAAACCATATCCAAAAGAGAAGCTAAAGGAAGGTGAGGTGGTGGACAAAAGAAAGGAGAAGGAGACGATCACACCAATAGCAACTGGTTCGGCATTCATGTCACCTATTCCGAGAATCGAAGAGAATGGTAACAATACTTGGGACTACAACAATATGGCGGCAAAGCACTTCATCCTCGGCCATCTAACTCAAGGACTTACATCTCCTCATTTGCAGTTAGAGAGGGCATCTAATCTTTGGGTGGCTTTTATAGAGATGTACCGAAGTGGTATGATTCAGCAACAGCTGTTGGCTGATCAGAAAATTGACGCATATGTATACAAAAGGGGGAAGATGTTGGATTTTTGTAATGAGCTCGTAACACTTTTTATGGAGCTACAGAGTACTGGAAAGGTTGAAACCGAAAAGATGATGGTCAATTGCTTGCTTATGAAGTTACCAGATGTGTTCGAGAACATAGTCAACTGTGTGCAAGACTTGCCAGACTCAAGGTGGATATGGAATTCAGCAGTAGGAATGATTCTCGTTTGGGAGAACACGATTGAGATCCAAAAGGGAGGAAAGAGTAGGCAAGCCTTGGCAGCTGGGACTAATTGGAGGAATTAGGATTCTAGGAAACAGGTCAGAAATTATAGAGGGGGAGGGCACAAAAATCAGACCGACGAGTTCAGAACGAGGGCTCTCAAGTGTTTTTGTCATTTTTGTAAGAAACCAGGGCACTGTATGGTGGAGTGCACAAAGCTAACCAAACTTTGGTTAAAGGAGTGGTATATCGGTGGATCTCCAAGAGGAAAGAAAAAAGCTCTTGTGAAACAGGTACATGAGGAGGTATACGAAGACGAGGACGATGAGCGTTTGTTGGATAAGGAGTTGGAGGCGAAGACCGAGGTCAAATTCCTCGAAAGCAAAAATGTGCTTTCGGAGGATTAAAAAGTGAACAAAGTTAGATTGTGGATTCAGGTGCCTCCATACAAATGTGTAGGGAAAAACATTTGTTCACTAAGATGAGAAAGATTCCCACCATAGAGATGGAGTATGGGGATGGGAGAGTAGTCACTACTACCATGGTAGGATTGGTATTTCTGAAAGTCTTAGTGGAGGGAAAGACTTCTATAGTGACATTCTCTGATGTGTTGTTTATTCCAGAGTTAAACAAAAACCTCATCTCAACATGTGTGTTAGATGATAAGGATTTTGAGACTAGCATTAGGAATGGAACCTTTACTGCTAGCTTTGAGGAGGAAGTTTATTTCACTGCAGAAAAAGATAGCCAAGGGATGTTAAGGCTGATTTTAAGCAATGAAAATAAGAAACTTTACTCTGCTAGTGTTCATGATATTATGTTGTGGCATAAGAGGCTTGGACATGTGCATTTCAATAAGTTAAAAGAAATGAAAAAGATGGGAATAGTTCAAGGAATTTAGTTCGGAGAAAGTGAAAACCTAACTGACTGTAGTGGTTTTGCTCAAGGTAAGGCACACATGTTACCCTTCCCAAAAGAAGCCTCTTATAAAAGAAAAACGTGTTAGATTCGATACACACTGAAATTTGGGGACCGACCAAAGTGCCCTCACCCGGTGATAAAAGGTTTATGATGACAATTTTTGACGATTGGTCTCGGTACTCTAGAGTGTATTATTTGAAAGATAAATCAGAGGCTGCACACTTTATAAGGAATATAAAGCATGGAGTGAGAAAATCCATAAAACCTCTAATAAGAGAGTAAGGAGTGATAATGGGGGAGAGTATACCACCAATCAGTTTGAGGATTTTCTGAGAGAAGATGGAGTGCAACACCAAAAGACAGTTCCTGAAAATCCTGAGCAGAATGTTGTAGCTGAGAGGTTAAATAGAACACTAAGTGACACTGCCAAGAGTATGCTGTCAGATAAAAAGATAGGAAAGAGATTTTGGGCCGAAGCTATGAATTGTGCAAATTATATCAAGAATAGAGTTTTTACTTTAGCAGTTAAAGGCCAAACACCTTATAAGAGATGGACTGGCCGAAAAACGAGATGTATCACACTTAAAGGTATTCGGTAGTCAAGTATTGAGCCTACCCACAGATTGGTCAAATTCTAAGTTAGATCCAAAAGGAAAACAAGGATATATGTTAGGATATGATGAAGATGTAAAGGGATATAGAGTCTATGATCTGAAGAGAGAAGATATAATCCAAGTGAAGCATCTAGTGGTCATGGATAAAGGGAAATTTGTAGATTCCTTTAAGCATTCAAAGACAGTCATAATCAGATCTGAGTCAGAAAAATTCTGATGACTTTGAGCTTCCTAACTATCCAAGTTTTTGAGAAGATGATGATCTTACAGGTACAAATCAGACCAAGGAGAATTCAGCCGTGGAACCCCTAGTGTTAACTCCAACCGAAGTGGAAGACGTGGTGGAAATAGACCCGAAATCGAGGGATAGGGGAGAAGTCAAAACTGTTCGAAAGAATCCACGAGAGCCATCCATTTCCGCATCAAAGTTTGATGGTGGAAGGAGAAGCAACAAAAGACTGCAAGAGAAACAAGTTAACAACAAGGTAATCAAACTGTCTCATCCCGATGAACCCCAAACAAATGGTGAGGCGATGAAATGTCCTGAGAGGAACCGATAGAAGACAACCATTAATGAGGAGATGGCTTTGATTATGGCAGTCGATATGTGGAAGTTGGTGGACAGACCCCTTGATAGGAAGCCAATCAGGTGTAAGTGGGTAATTAAATTGAAACTCAACCCGGATAATACCATTGACCACTACAAGGCTCGGTTAGTGGCGAAAGGATTTACCTAGAAAGAGGGAATTGATTACGAGGAGACATTTACTCCGGTCGTCAAGTTTCCCTCTGTTCGAATACTTCTCAGTATGGCGGCAGCAGAAGACATTAAAGTGCATCAGATAGACATCAAGACGACCTTCCTACAAAGAGTGTTAGAAGAGGAGATTTTTATGCGACAACCCGAAGGATTTGTCGAGCAAGGGGAGGAGAGCAAGGTATGCCGATTGATCAAATCTTTATATGGGCTAAAACAGGCGCCCCGGCAATGGAACAAGAAGCTCGATGTGTTTCTTACAGGTTTGGGATATATTCGGATCAGCTAAGATCACTTAGTTTATTTGTTTGAAGATGACGAAAGAATTATTTTTATTGCAATTTATGTTGATGATTTGATTGTTTTAAGTAAACCTATGGATAAAATAAATAAGTTGAAAAATGATCTAAAATGAAGATTTGAGATGAAGGATATAGGAGAAGCAAGGTATAATTTGGGAATTTAGGAAGAGAGAGATATATATAGAAAGATAATAAGATTAACTCAAAAGTTGGCCATTTGAAACATGTTAAGAAGATTCCAAATGGACAAGGCTAGTAGTTGTACCACTCCTATGGAACTAAACAAGGTAAGTGAGGGGAGTGTGGAAGAGGGAGTTATAATCTTCGATGATGAGGTAGGCCCGGAAGAGAAAAGATTTATGCAGACCATCCCTTATAGAGAAGTAGTGGGCACCCTAATATATTTTATGAATTGTACACGGCTAGATATAACCGCAATTGTAGGAGTTCTAAGTAAGAGTCTAAATGCTCCAACTAAGAAAGATTAGGAGGCAGCTAATAGGGTTCTCGAATATCTCATAAGGACTAGAGATCTATGGTTACATTTGGGTGGGAAAAATATTGACATCACTACTAAGAGGGATGCCAGCTATGGGGATGCTCCTATGAGGAGATGCACGTCTGGATATGTATTCTATGTGGGTGATGGGGCTTGTTGTTGGAGCAACAAGCAGCAAAAAATCATTGTTCAGCCCACCATGGAGGCTGAGTACATGGCCTCTTGCTCTGCTGTAAAAGAATTAATTTGGGTTAAGTCCTTGCTTGGTGAGCTTGGTCATCTTAATTGTGGTGTTCAGAAAGTGTTTTGTGACAATCAGGCAGCCATTGCCATTTGTGTCAATCCTAAACACCATTTTAAAGTAAACATATGGACATTAGACTTAGCTTCATTAGGAAAAGGTAGAAGACGGAATAATCATTTTAGAATATATACCAGATAGTGAAATGGTGGCAGATATATTGACCAAACCTGTGCCTTCCCCTAAGCTAATTTTCTGCAAGGAGAAGTGTGGTCTTAAATTGAAAAGTGAATAGAAAATAAATAGAGTGTAGAACTTAAAGGTTCTTTTAGTATTTTCTATGTTTAAAGTTGTAAAAGATAAAATGCATAAAAGAAGCAGAGGCACTCTGCCTCTAACTCTTTTCTCCAACTCCCACACTTGTTGCAGTCACTGAAAGTTGGAGATGGAGCTAGAGCCATGACTGCCTATGCTATCCACAGAAAGACAGGCAGTAGTTTAGTAAATATACTAAAAATAAACTTGACGGACCCAGGATTTGATCATGGTACCTGCCGTCCGTCAAAGTTGTCGTTAGTCGGTAACTTTATCCCATTAGTGTAGGACTAGTGCTACATGCTATAGGGTTTGACAAATATATAAATGTTATCATTTAGACTAGTTGATTTAACGGAATATTAACATATAGATACAGTTTATATTGTACGGTTGACATAATATCTCGAAACGGATATTGCGCATTTGTTTCAAATGTGAAACAAATACTGTGCAATTATTTATGACGGTTTAAATTGAAAACCGGTTTAAATCAGACGATCGAGGTAAGCGCCGAGATAGCAGAATACGCGCTTTGGTGGTTAATGGTTGAAGACACATCGGATGCCACGTGGCAGGATATCACTAGATGGCAACATCTCCGGAGAATAAGAAAACAAATCCGAATTTGACACATGGTCGCAAAATGGCCATGTCGTACAGTGGCCGTACAAAAAGTACATTGGCACCTATAACTTTCTGTACAACACGGTATTCTGATTGGTATTGTACGTCAGTAGATAGAGTTTTTAGAGATAGATAGGAATTAGAAAAATTCAGTAGGTAGCCACCTTTCTCCGAGAGAGCTTATGTACAAAAGGTCAACTTTGACCCACCATAACTTACAACTCAATGGAGAAAATTCAGAGATTCTTTTTGCTATCGACCCAAGGGAGTCTTGCCTTCACAAAGGTGGAGATGGTCAAAGTTCTTGTCTGCCAGGGTGGTAGTTATTTTTGCTGAAACACAAAGGGGTCAGGTTTATCATAGAGGCTTAGTGTGAGCTGCCCATTCTGAGGACCTATTCAGGTCTCACAATTGCAGTCTACGGGCAACTTGATGGACGGTAGGTACGAGGATGAAATGTGTGGTCCATCAAATCCATTTTTGGTAAATCTACCCAAATTGTGCTACTTGTCTCTCTAGACAGCTCAGGTAGCCTTGACTCTAGCTTCCTCTCTATCCTTCAGTGACTATGGCAAGTGTGGGGGTTAGAGAGAGAGTTAGAGGTAGACTAACTTTGCTTCTTTTCTATTTCATTCTAGAAAACATCCAAGGAAAATCATTATTTTCTACACAATATTGACCTAGAAAATACATACATTTCAACACACCCCTTATTTTATAGTCCACTTTTCTTTCATTCCTTACCAAGATTTTTTTTTTCTTTTTTCCTTTTCTTCTTTCATTTGTCCTTATAAATCTTTAATTCACTACCCTCATATATTAAAAAAAATGGTGTATGAGATGAGCTGAAATAAACATTGCATCTTCTTGTTCACACATTTTATTTAGCATGCCACTTTTCAAAAATCCAAGAAGAGATTTTATCCACCTCATCTCTTGGTCATCCACACAAAATCCAATCTCCCTCTTGCATTTCCGACAGCCAATCCCATCCCCAATCTGCAACACATACCCAGATGATAATCGTTTTACAAGCACATCTTCATAAGCGACATTACACCAAAAAGTGATGTCAAATCCATCCTCCCCCAAATTTTCCCAAAAACCACTAGTCCCTATTAAAGTTTTCATAATTCGTACATCTTCTCCACTTAGATGATTATCTATGATAATTACCTTTTTTTTTATTTTCCCCATTTCCCCCTTTCAAATCCATATAAGTCTTTTCACTATCACTTTTCATTATTATTCCCAAAAAATCTTTCTTCTCCTCTAAACCTCTCATTAAAAGTTCCTTTTCTCCTCTATCCTTTGGAGCACCCTCTTGATTTACTTCTCGCCTTTCCATGGAATCTGTTGAAGTCTCCTTTTTTGACCAGTTTTCTGTCACCAAAATATCTATGAAAGTATCATCAATATTCTGATTTTTCCCATTTTCATATTTTAATTCTAGATCTGACTTTCTCATTTCTTAGTCATTTAGCCTACACTCCTTGACCTCTTCATCATACTTAGCTCCCTCAAGTACCTCCTTTCTCTTTACTTCCTTTATA
This sequence comes from Zygnema cylindricum, assembly GCA_037447655.1. NCBI lineage: Eukaryota > Viridiplantae > Streptophyta > Zygnematophyceae > Zygnematales > Zygnemataceae > Zygnema > Zygnema cylindricum. The sequence continues at coordinate 42,167 of JBBHKE010000895.1, forward strand.
CCTCCAAAAGCACAGTGTTACTTTCGTGGAATTTTTGTGTGCTTTTCTCTCTTCCTCATACTAACAATGCGAAGAAGCTCCAAAATATCTTCGTCCTGTTCTCCTCTTCCCATTATTCCTCCTCATCCACATTTCAACTTCTAATTTCTTCCAAACAAGGACATTCCTCCATATAGTGACCCGATTCCCTAAAAAAGAAGCAAACCCCTCCTTTCAAAGCTCCCCTCTCTTTTCCTCTCCCTCTCTTTCCATCAAAGTTTCGATAAGGTTTATCTTTGTCTTTCTTCGTCTCATCACGATTCCGCGAGTCATCATCATTCTTCTCTTCACGACTTTGCCACTCACCACCAGATGTTAGTGTATTCACCCTGTCATTTCCACTACGAAGCTCTAAATTGTTTTCCCTCACAAGAATCATCCCCATGGTAATGCTCCAAGTCCATGAGGAGCCATCCTTTTCATGCATATAGTTAATGATGTTTTTGTACTCATCTGGGAGTTTCGTAATTTGTATGTTAATCTTTCTCTCCTCGGATTCTACATATCTTGCACCAATAAGCTCAACATATAACGCAACAATATCATTCCAAAACTCTATCATGCTACCGCCTTTATAAACATAGGCCTCTATTTCTGTTTTACTAATTCCTGCCTCTATATAGTCTCACTCTTATAAATTTGAATTAGTGCTTTCCAGATCTCTTTTGACTTGGTTCAGTTTATAAAAGTGATAGCTATGGAATTAGACACGGTTGTAAGTATGAGATGTATTGCTATAGTGTTTTTGTATTCCCATATTTTTTTGTCATTTTCTTCGGTTTTTGGTTCAGTTATAACCCCTACAAGTGGAACCGTAGCCGAGAGCCTAGCTCCCCTCACCATAGGTATTCCTTTTCTCTTCTCCCCTTTTCTTTCTTCCATGACAATGATTTTCCCTTCACCTTCCGTTGCATCTAAAATCCGGTTGGTTTTTCTGAGAAGCCCCAGATGAATCTCCGTAGTGAGTTCCACCCAAGCCCGGTGGTTGACACCTCACTTGTTCGAAATAAATCCCTATAAGTGTTTTTCAAAAACTAATCTCATCATCGTAAACTTCCAAAAATTGAAGTCTATTCTATCAAACATAAGCACCTTAGATGGTGGGCCCATAACCTGAAACTCAATATGGTCCATTCCCCCACATAATTTGTAGATTCAAAGAAGCTTATCAAAAGAGTGCCGACTCCAAGTTGATACAAACCCCAATAAATGACCCCATGACAATCAGAACCCTAATAAAGCTTCACCCCTGTGAAATAAGACTTTCTGTGGGAATGCAAAGTTATAATATAAGTTTTGGACACACTCACCCACTTTGACTTTACCTTAAAAATGCAGCTACCCTGGCAAAAAAAACCTTTTTACCAACTACACCCTGTGTAGCTAGGACTCCCTCGAGTCTGTAGTAAAAATAATCACTAAAAATGGTCAACTAAAGGAGTTGTAATTTAACGGCAAAGTTTGCCTATATATACATATGCTGTCTAGAAGAGAGGCGACCTACCAGAATTATTCTAACTCCTAAAACCCCTCTCTAAACCCCTTAGTATTAAGGAACGGACCAATCATAAGACTGTACCGTACAAAAAGGTACATGCACCGGAGTACTTTATGTACGGTCTATGCACGACATCGCCATGATGTGACATTTGTCACAATCGGAATTGTCATCTCGTGTTTCGAAGATCTCACAATCCTCTCGGATCCTGCCACGTATCATCCGGAGTAGCGGTGCCCGAAAACGCCAAGTTGCCCACTCCGGAATCTCGGCTCGCACCACGGTCGTTCAATGAACACCGACATTTAATATTTGCCGGCTAAATAAAATGTCGTTTCGTTAATTCCGTGCGGTCCGGAATTCGTGCGGTCTAATCTATTTCTATGAACAATCTGTCGCGCAATCAGTATAATGAAACATATTGTTTCGTTCATGTTTATTTCATTATCTTACCCTATACACTTCAACACTCATCCTAGACTATATGATAAAGCTACCGATTATCAGATTCTTTACGGACGGTAGGTATCAGGATCAAATCCCGAACCTGTCAAAACCCTTTGGGTAAACCTACCAAAAACTACAGCATGTCTCTCTTTCTTGGCAGCATGGGCAGCCATGGTTCTAGCTTCCTCTCCAACCTTTAGTGACTGCGACAAGTGTAGGGGTTTAGAGAGTGGAGAGAGAGGCAGGCTACCTTTGCTGACTTCCTCTTATTAATTTATCCTTTATTCAAACCTAAAATATACATACATTTTAATAGAGTTGTGGGGGGAGATAGTTCAAAAAAATTAAAGAAAGTTTTTTAAAGACTAAGGTAAGAGAGAGGCGAATGAAAGATGGAGGAAGGCGAATATTAATAAAGAATAAAGAGGAAATAAGATAGATAGAGAATATAAATTAAGAGAGATAAGAGAGAAGAAAAAGAGGGAAGAGAAGAGAAGAGAAAAGAGTTTGGGGAGAAAATGAAAAAATAAATTTAATATCCCAACCTCGATTTTTTTACGAGAAAGCAATGAGATATGGGGGTATGTAAAAGATCTAGGGTGGGAAAAAACGTGAAATGCTATACTTAAATCCATAATTGTTCATATCAAGGTTTGAAATAAAGGTGAAGAAATGTATAGAAAATAAAATTCAAAGTTATCAACGGGGAAGAGCGAGGAAATGATACATTGGGGAGAAAGTGCAAAATACACATATAGAGAAAGTTTCATCGTTGAATGGCTGAAGGTATTACATGCCACTAATGGTCGACATAGTATTGTCGTCAAATGGCATAAGGGTAAGACAGATAGAGAAATCAAACAAATAGACCATGTGAGAGAAAAAGACATAGAAAAAAAAGGAGAGAGAAAGATAGGAACAGAGAGAGAGAGACTATAAGGGTTAGAGAAAGGGAGAGAGATGTTTTGTGTAAGATAAAACAGAAGAAGAGATGTAAAGTAAGAGAAAATGAAACTTAGGCCCCTCTCCCCCTCTCTATGTTGTTCTCACCATGTTCAAAATGTATTCCAATTGAAAAAATATTACAAGGGGACACTTGGAAATATATACAATCCTTCTTCACTATGAATGATGAAGAGATCCATTGAAAAAAAATTACTATATGTACAACCAAATACCTATCTGTCAGAGTTAGGTGAAACAATCATCTACATTAACGAAATGTACTTCACCTATAAATGTCTCTCTATATAAAAACTGAGAATCTCAAAACCTTCTCTAACTAATGTAAAAATTCGTTTCGAGGTTGTAATATTCAGTAGAGTAAACCAGAGTCAATGATGTTCCCACTATCTATCCATTTGTTCCTCCAACCACATCGTCTTCCTGAATAAAATACCGTGCTTACAACAAAAGAAAGAAAACAACAATGTAGTTAGCTAAAAAAATTAGTGACAATAATGTGTAGAGGGCGAGTAAGAGGAAAAGGGAGAGAGGAAAGGAGAAACCGCATGATTTAAGTATGAGATGTTTTGCTACAGTGTTTTTATACTACCAAATTTTACTATCATTTTCTTCAGTTTTTGGTTTAGTTATACCCCCTATAGGTGGAACCGTAGCCGAGAGCCTAGCTCACCTCACCATAGGTGTTCCTCTACCCTTCTCCCCTATTCTCTTTTCCATGGCAATTATTTTCCCTTCACCTTCTGTACCATTTGAACTCTAGTTGGTTTTCTGGGAAGCCCCAGATGAATCTCCATAGTGAGCTCCACTGAAAACCGGTGGCGGATACCACACTTATTCGAAGCAATTCCCTATAAGTGCTTTTCCAAAAACAATCCCTCCATCATAAATCCCTTATAAGTGAAGTTTGTTCCATCAAACATAGGCACCCTAGATGGTGGGCCCATAACCTGATACTCTATGAGGTCTAGTCCCCCAGAGATTTCCCAGATCTAAAGAAGCTTATCTAGTTAATGCTGACTCTAAGTTGATACAAACCCAAATGATTGACCCCTTGACAATCAAAACCCGAATACAACTTCATTCATGTGAAATAAGACTTTTTGTGTACTTAGTTACATCAAATAATGCAAAGCTGTAATATGATTTTTGGACACATTCACCCACTTTGACTTCCCCATAGAAATACAACCACCCTGGCAAGCAAAGACGCTGACAAACAACACACTTGTGTAGCCTCGACTCCTTTAGCCCGTAGCAAAAATAATCTATGAATTTGCTCCCCTGAGCAGTAAGTTATGAGTGGTCAAAGATGACCTTTTGTACAGGAGCTCTTTCTGAGAGAGGTGGCTACCTACTAAATTTTCTAAGTCCTATCTCTCTCTAAAACTCTATTTACTGACGTACAACACAAATCAAAATACTGTGTTGTACAGAAAAGTACACGTGCGGTGTACTTTTTGTTTGGCCATCGTACGACATGGCCAAAAAGTCGACACTCGCCATATCCAGATTTGTTCCCGTAAACTCCGGATTTGCCGCAATCCAATGTGATTGTGCCAGGTGTCAATTAACCTGGCGATGACCAAAAACCGCCAAAAGTGCCATTCTGCGATCTCGGCATCTATCGCAGCTGTTCGATCAAGATCGATTTTTAAATCCAGCCGTCGAAAATCAATACGCGGTATTTGTTTCGCTGTTGAAAAAAATGCGCGGTATTCATTTAGTGAAGAACCGTACGCCATACGTACATTTAAACTTTGTCTATGTTACATGTCTATTGCGCCATTAAATTAATTTATGTAGTTTTACGTCTTTAAATAGTTATCAAATCCTATATGTTTCACTGTTGATCTTGCAATTCTGTGTCCTCTATTGGACCACAAAATACCGGAAGCCTCTAGATAGTATTTAGCTAACCCACTTCAAGCCAAAACCACTGCTGTCCAGGAAGGCAAAATAACAATTTGACTGCACCCCTGTTTAGCCTAGACTCCTTTTAAGTCCGTAGCGAAAAGAATCACGGAAAATGGCCAACCAACCGATAAGTTATAAGGTAGTAAAAATGTCGATTTGTACAAAATCTCAAAGGGAGAGGTGACTACCTACGAAAATTTTCTAAGTGTGGATTCCCTCTATTAACTTCTATCTACTGAAGTACGAACCAATCAGAATACTGTACCATACCAAAAAGTACTACTGCCGGTGTACCTTTTGTACGGCATATGTACGACAAGGATAAAATGCTGACGCGTGTCCGTTTTTTACTCGTCCGTACGTTCCTCGAAATTTCCATGACCAAATGTCATCTCTCCACATGGCTCCAGGTCATGCCACGTCACAAAACGCAAAAGTGACCATTCCGGAATCTCTGCGAAGACGTATGCCGTGAGATAAGAACCGACATTAAATGTCGTCAGTTGAAACAAATTTCAGATTCATTTGTTTCGTGCGGGATCCAGACCGCATTGAATTTAACCTGTTCTATGATGTAACATTTACATTTCCGTTAATCGGATTATGGGATATAACATACTTTAAATACAAATCACACCCTATGTACTCTAGAGAACATCTACGACAGATTGGTTAGAGCGGACAGCTACGCCAAGCTCTACCGGTCGGGGGTTCGAGTCTTGTAAGACACAACCTTTTTGTAGAGAGTGACTTAAGGTCACTCTCTAACCCTGTCTATGAAGCGGAGGCAGCCATGGCTCCATCACTCTCTGGGGTAAGAGAGAAGAGATGAAGACAAGCTGCCTACATGTTTCTTTTTCCGCTAATATATTAAGACCTAGAAAATAACAAAAAGCTATTTATTTCAACACTCCCTTTATTTTATAGTCTAATTTTAATTTTTCTTTCAACCCACATTTTTCCCGACAATATTTTGATTTAAGAGAGGGCACAGGTTTGGTCATCATGTCAGCAACCATTTCTTCATCAGGTCTATACACAAGATTTAAAATTTGATTCTCAACTTTTTCTCTCATGAAGCTTTATTTTATGTCTATATGTTTTGCTTTGAAATGGTGTTTTGGATTGGCTGCAATTGCAATTGCTGCTTGATTATCACAAAAAACTTCATGCACTCCCTCCTTCATATATCCCAGTTCTTGCAACAATGATTTCACCCACATTAGTTCTTTTACAACAGAACAAATCGCCATATACTCAGCCTCCATAGTATATTGAGCAACCACCTTTTGTTGCTTACTACTCCAACAGCAGGCACCGTTTCCCACATAAAATACATGTCAAGAAGTGCATCTTCTCATAGGTGCACCCCATAACTGGCATCACTCCAAGTGGTGATATCACAATGCTCCCCTCCCAAATGCAACCATAATTCTCTGGTTCCAGCCTGATATTTCATGACTCTCATGGCTGCCTCCCAATCTCTCTTTCTAAGATTGTTAAGACTCCTACTGAGGACTCCTACTTCTGCCGCTATGTCTAGCAATGTACAGTTCAAAAAGTAGATTAAACTTCCTACGACCTATCTGTAAGGAATAAACTTCATAAACTCTCTCTCCTCTGGACTCATCTGATCATCTAAGATTATCACTCCTCCTTTTACACTCCCATCACTTACTGTCTTCAAGTCCATTGGAGTGGTACAACTATTAGCTTTCTCCATTTGAAATTTCTCAAGCATATTTCCAATTGCTTCTTTCTGAGTGAATCACATGATCTTCTTCCCCCTATCTCTTTCCATTAAAATTCCCAAAATATATCTTGCCTCCCCTAAATCTTTCATGTCAAATTAGCTTCTAAGACTTTCTTCAACTTATTGAACTTTTCCAAAGACTTACTTAACACCAGCAGATCATCCACATAAAATGCAATAAAGATCACACCATCCTCATCTTCAAACATATAGATAAAATGGTCAAAACTGATCCTGATATATATTAGACCAGTAAGAAACTCATCTAGTTTCTTATTCCACCGTCGGGGAGCCTGCTTAAGTCCATATAAGGACTTTATGAGCCTGCAGATTTTGCTCTCTTCTCCTTCCTCCACGACCCCCTCGGGTTGCCTCATGAAAATTTCTTCCTCTTACTCACCATTAAGAAAAGCAATCTTAATGTCCATCTGGTGTATTTCCATGTTTTCTGCTGCTGCCAGACTGAGGAGAATCCTTACTGATGGGAACCGAACAATTGGAGTAAAGGTCTCCTCATAGTCAATCCCCTCCTTTTGGGTGAACCCCTTTGCTACCAATCGAGCCTTATATCTCTCAATGGTATTATCTGGGTTCAGTTTTAGTTTAAATTCCCATTTACACCCAATAGGTTTTCTGTCTAGAGGACAATCCGCTAGCTCCCAAGTATTTGCTTCTATGATGGAGGCCACCTCATCATTTATGGCTCTAATCCATCTGTCTTTCTCCGTACTGTTCACTACCTCCGAGTATGACTGAGGCTCATCTGGGTGCGATAGCTTAGTTACCTTGTGAGAGGCCTATTTTTTTGTATCCTTTTGCTTATCCTTCTCCCTCCCTCAAACTTTGAAGTTGGGATGGAGGAAAGTCTTGGATTTCTCCTTACTGTCTCATTGTCTCCCCTATCCATGGAAGCCGGTTTTGGTTCCTCCTCTTTTGTCTCCTCGAAGTCCATAGGAATATGTGAGGTTTCCGGTGGATCTCCTGTATCTTGGATCCACCCTGAATATGCAATCCTTTTTTTGCTCATGTCCCTTTTGGGAATGATGGAGTCCTCCTCACCTTCGCACTCAAATCTAATTCTTTTCTTTTTGGTATATTTAAAGGGGTCAAATGACTTGCTATCATCCTTGACAACTAGGTGTTTGACCAAAATGATATCTCTCTTGGCTAAGTCATAGACTCTATATCCCTTGACATCCTCATCATATCATACAAAGTATCCATGTTTTCCTTTAGCATCTAGTTTCCAGTTTTTCCTATCCTTGTCAAGACTGTAAACTTGGCTACTGAATACTTTAAGGTGAGAGATATATGGTTTCCTTCTGACCCATATCTCATAAGGTGTCACTCCCTTTACAGTTGAGGTAAGGACTCTATTCTTAATGTAGTTTGCACAGTTCATGGCTTCTGCCCAAAATCTCTTTCATATTTTCTTCTCGGCCAACATACTGCATACACTCTCTCCAATTGATCGGTTCAACCTCTCAGCTACCCCATTATGTTCCAAATTATATGGTACTATTTTCTAGTGCTGAACTCCCTCATCTCTCAAGTATTTCTCAAACTGGTTAGAGGTATATTCCCCCCCATTATCACTCCTTATTCTCTTAATGGGGGTTCCATGCAACTTCTCACTTCGTGCTTTATATTCTTTGAAGTAAGTTGGTGTTTCAGACTTTATTTCTAGGAAGTATACTCTAAAGTATCTAGACATGTCATTGGCTATTGTCAACATAAACCTCTTTCCTCCAACCTGTAATTCTATAGGGTCCATTCCCCCACAAAATTCGCAGGTCCAAGGAAGCTTATCTAGTTAGTGCCGACTCCAAGTTGATACAAACCCAAATGATTGACCCTTTGACAATCACAACCCCAATACAACTTCACCCGTGTGAAATAAGACTTTCTCTGTGCTCAGTTCCACCACAGAATGCAAAGTTAGAATATGAGTTTTGGACACATTCACCCACTTTGACTTTCCCTTAGAAATGCCGCCACCCTAGCAAGCAAAATTTTTGACCAACTACACCCATTTGTAGTCTGGACTCCCCTGATTCCGCATAAAAAAGAATCACTAAAAATGGTCATCTAAATGAGTTGGTATTAAATGGCAAAACCTGCCAACTAATACAGATGCTCTCTGGGAGAGAGGTGGCTACCTACCAAAATATTCTAAGTCTTAAAACCCCTCTCTAAGCCCCTTAGTATTGACGTACAAACCAATCATATGACTATAGCGTAAAATAAAGTACTGGTGCCGAGTACTTTCTGTACGGTCCTTGTACGACATTGCTATAATGTGACATTTGTCACATCTAGACTTATCATCTCTCGTCCCAGAGATCCATCAATCCTCTAGCGCATTTCCACGTGTCATCGGGAGTGGCGTCGCTAGAAAACCCCAAGGCGGCCATTCCGGAATCTTGGCTCGCACCACGGCGGACGGTAGGTACCAAGATCAAATCCTGGGTCCGTCATGTACCTTTTTGGTAAATCTACCTAAAATACCCTCTGTCTTCCTTAGAGGACCTAGGCAACCATGGCTCCATCTCCATATGCAGCATTCAGTGACTACAAGATGTGTGGGGGCTTGGAGAATGGAGTTAGAGGCAAACGCCCTGTGCCTTTTTCCTATCTTAAGAAGACCTAGAAAATACACAAATCTCCACAAACCAAATGTACTTTTGCAAGTCCGAAGATATCTGTGTGGACCAGATCTAGTACTCTCTCACCTCTATATGTGGCGACTTTGGGAACGGGAAGTCTATGAGCCTTACATTGAACACAACCACTAGAATCATCCATCATTTCATTATCCCCAAACTGAATACCTTCTACTACACCAAGATTTTTCACTTCCCTCAACCTATCAAAATGCACATGCCTCAATGGCTTATGCCAAATCATCAACTTTGAAATACCAACATAGCAAGCGTTCTTCTTTTCATTACTCAGGTTAAGCCTAAACATTCCTTGGCTACCCTTATCTGCCGTGAAGTAGACTTCATCCCCATACATAGCTCTAAAGACTCCTTTTCTAGTGAAGGAATCAAACTCATTATCATCTAACACAAACGTAGAGACAATATTTTTACTCAACTGAGGAATGTAGAGCACATTTGAAAAGGTGAGTATAGAAGCCTTACCCTCCACTAAGACTTTCATATCTACTGACCCCACTAGATCGATTGTAACCACTCTCCCATCCCCATACTCAATCTCTACAATAGGAGTTTTTCTTAGCTTAGTAAAGAGGTGCAATTCTGTGGTCTCCATTGACCCAAAAAATGAGCAACCTATGTAAAGCATCTAGGATAATATTTGCCCCTTCTACTTTCCCACTGAATAAGCGCCGCCCAGGCACACAAATATCTTGACTACTCTCACCTGTGTGAGGAAAAGACTCCTAGAGTCAAACGCAAAAAGAATCACTAAATTTGCTCCCCTGAGCAGTAAGTTATGGTTGGTCAAAGTTGACCTTTATAGTTACAAGCTCTCTTAGAGAGAGGTACCTAAATTTCACTAAGTCTTGGTCTGCCTACTTACGACTGCCTACTACTAAACCCTAGTCCAATAAAAACACTATAGAGTACAAGAAGGTATACTAGGCGATGTACTTATTGTACGGCCATTGTACGACATGGCTTTCAAAGTGACACCTGTCAAAACGGGAGTCATGGTTCCTCCTCCTATCTTCTCCGGTATCCAATAGTATGGTGCCATGTGGCATCGCATGACGCTATCCCAAAGGCCGCCGAAAGTTTATTGCGGGTGGCGGCTGCAATTGTGGTCGTCCGATCATTTGTATTTATGCGGCTTCGATTCGCTTCCATGCATGAATTGATTAATGCGTGTTTTCGTTAGTCTGCTGTAAATTAGTCCGTTGAATAAATGGATGAATATGCGTGAAACGTAGTACGTATATCGTTTCGCTAGTGCCTTAATGGATAAGGCTTAGATCTAACTAGTAGTCTGTAGACCCCGGTTCAAATCCGGCCAGAGGCACTATCTTGCTACAAATAATAAAATACCTTCTATTTTATTATGCCTCCTTCTAAATGGCGCGGCAGCCATGGCGTGCCTTTGGTTCTCTCTTTCTCTCTCTTTGCATTCTAACTAAAATATAGAAGAGAACTATTAATTACCTCTTTTCAACACTCCGCTTAATTCTTAGTCACTTTTCAATTTTAATCCACAGTTTTCTCTGCAATAAATCAACTTAGGGCAAGGTGTTGGTTTTGTCATCATGTCTGCAATCATTTCTTTATCAGTTTTATGAACCAGTTTAATGATTTTATTTTCAACCTTCTCTTTGACAAAACTTTGTCTAATATCCATATGCTTAGCTTTTAAGTGATGTTTTGGATTAGCTTCAATAGAGAAAACAGCTTGATTATCACTAAAAGCATTCTGAGTTCCTGTCTTCATGATCCCAAGTTTTTCAAGAAGAGATTTCACCCACATTAATTCATTGGTGGCAGCACAGGAAGCCATGTATTAAGCCTCCATTGTGGACTGAGCAACTACTTTTTGTTGCTTGCTACTCCAACAGCACGCACCAGTTCGAATTTGCAACACATATCCAGTCGTACACCCCCTTAAGGGCACATCTCCATAACTGGCATCACTCGAGGTTGCGATGTCAGTGTGCTCCCCTCCCAAATGCAACCACAATCCCCTTGTCCCCACCAGATACCTCATTACTTTTTTGGCAGCCACCATTCTCTCTTTCTTGGTTCATTTAGACTCTTGCTGAGGACTCCTACGGCTGTAGCTATATCCGGCCGGGTACAATTCATAAAACATATTAAACTGCCTACAATATGCCGATAAGGGATATTTTTTATAAATCTTCTTTCTATCTCATCTATCTCATCATTAATGATCAATATTCCTCCCTCTTCACTCCCCTCCCACACTTTCTTCAAATCCATGGGAGTAGTACATCTGTTTGCCTTCTCCATTTAATTTTTTTCTAAAATATTACCAATTGCTTCCTTCTGAGTGAGTATCAAAATCCTATTCCCTCTATCTCTCCCCATTTGAATTCCCAAAATGTAATTTGCTTCGCCGAGATCTTTCATGTTAAAGCGGCTTCTAAGATCCCGTTTTAGTTTGTTAAATTTATCTAAGGACTTGCTTAAGACCAACAAATCATCCACATAAATAGCAATAAATATCACTTTATCCTCATCCTCAAATAAATATATGGAGTGATCTGAACTAATTCTGATATACCCCAAACCTGTCAGAAATTCGTCGAGCTTTATATTCCACTGTCGCGGGGCTTGTTTAAGCCCATAGAGTGATTTTATCAGTTTGCAAACTTTGTTTTCTTCCTCACTTTCCACGAATCCTTCCGGTTGCCTCATGTAAATTTTTTCTTCCAACTCTCCTTGCAAAAAGGTCGTTTTAATATCCATCTGGCTTATTTCCATATCCTATGCTGAAGCTATACTTTAAAGGATTCTAACAGAAGGAAATCTGACTACAGGTGCAAAGGTTTCTTCGTAGTCTATCCCCTCTTTCTAAGTATATCTTTTTGCAACTAACCTAGCTTTGTACCTCTCAATGGTATTATCTGGGTTTAATTTAAGTTTGGAAACCCACTTACATCCGATCGGTTTTCGGTCCGGTGGACAATCTACTAACTCCTATGTATTTGCTTCTATGATAAAGGCAATTTCTTCATTTATAGTTGTGATCCACCAGCTACTTTCTGGAGTGTTTATATCCTCTAAGTATGTTTGAGGTTCATCTGGGTGAGACAACTTTGTGAGTTGGTTATTTACTTGTCTTTCTTGAAGTCGTTTACTACTTCTTCTTCCCCCTTCAAAATCGGACTCCGGTATGGAAGGCATCCTTAGGTTTCATTTAGGGAGATTTTCAGCTCCCTTATCTTCCAATTCCGGTGTCTCATCAAGTTCCTCATCGGTTTCCACTTCGTATTGTGGCGTTGCCTCAGATGTTGTCATTTCCTCCTTCTCCATTGATAGATCTGCAGATTTCGCCCACAGAATTCGCAGATCCAAAAGAAGCTAATCTAGATAGTGCCGACTCCAAGTTGATATAAACCCAAATAAATGATCCCTTGACAAAAAGATCCTCAATACACCTTCACCCCGGTGAAGAGAAGACCTTCTCTGTGCTCAGTTCCACCACAGAATGCAAAGCTTGAATATGTGTTTTGGACAATATTCCCCACTTTGACTTTCCCACTGAATAAGTGCCACCTTGGAACGCAAAGACTCTGACCGACTTCACCCCTGTGTAGCTTGGACTCCCTTGAGTCCGCAGCAAAAAAAATCACTGAATTTGCTCACCCGAGCAGTAAGTTATGGTTGGTCAAAGTTGACCTTTATAGTTACAAACTCTCTTAGAGAGAGGTACCTAAATTTCACTAAGTCTTGGTCTGCCTACTCACGTCTACCTACTACTAAACCCTAGTCCAATAGGAACACTATATAGTACAAGAAGGTACAATGGGCGTTGTACTTATTGTACGACCATTGTACGACAAGGTCTACAAGGTGACACCTATCAAATTGGAAGCCGTGGTTCCTCCTCCCATCTTCTCCGGTATCAAATAATGTGGCGCCACGTGGCATCGCGTGACGCTATCTCCGTATGACGCCAAAATCTCACTTCGCGTGGCGGCTATAATGTCGGTCGTCCGATCAAAACATATTTTACACGATTCAGATTCGCGTACATGCAGGAATTGCTCCTTTTGGTTAGTCTGCTGTTAATTAGCTGTTACGTTAATGTTTATGTATTTATAAAACCCGTCGCGTGTATTGTTTCGATAACGCCTTATTGGTTAAGGCTTACCTCTACAAATATAATCACAGTCCATGGTTCAAATCTGATCTAGAGCAGTTTTTGGTTATTTGGTAGTTTGTTAGAACTCTCTACTTTTACACTTATAAATACCTATTGTACCCCACATATGCCATCGTTGACTCTAAGCTATAGGCTAAAGCTAACGTCTATTATAGGATGTAGGTACCAGGATCAAATTTTGGAACCGTCACAACCATTTTGGTACAAACTACGAATTAGCCTATCCTCTTTAGACAGCCATGGCTCTAGCTCTCTCTTTGGTCTTCAGTGACTGCAACAAGTATGGGGACCGGAGAGAGTTGAGCGAGAAGCAGGTTGCCTTTGCTGACTTACTCTATTTATTTTTCCAATACATACCTAGAAAATTCTTAAATTTTAACAGATCTGTTCCGGATTTTGCATCTGGTACTCCTCTTCGAGGATGTCAAACATGACGGAGAGAGGGTCACGTAAGGGAATGGTTCCCTTGGCTCTAGCTGGGACCGCCGCTCGGGCAGCCACTGCATACTGACGAGGGACCTCTGAGATAGCTGGATAAAACTCGTCCCCATTAGCATCGAATAGTGCCGGTCTCGCAGCCTGATATGGATATCTACTTGGCCGAGGACTTCTGTTAGCCCCGCGAAGGGAGCAACGTACTCTGTCATCGCAAAAACATCCTCGTACTTGCGAGTGTAGAGAGTGAGGGCCGTACAACGGAGGTATCGACCGAGATGGGAAAAGGCGACACGGAGGTCAAACTTATCTAGATATCTAAATGCTAAATTCCTCATATCCGTGTCGTATAACATCCGAAAATGCGATAAGGACATAGTGTCCTTTAAAATTGAAAAGCACAATTGCATCCTACCCATGGATCCATCTGGAGAGGAAGCCATGTCGTAAAGAGGAGGATGAGTTAGTTGTGCGAAAGATGGGCTGGCAAGGAACCTACGAGTTTGAGGAGTGGGAAAGGTTCCCTCCACAAAGTCTTCTTCGGTCCCCTCTAGGTATGACCTAGATGAAACCAAGGACAATGATGACATAGATGTGAGACCAGACCGCACTGACGGCGATCTGCAATCGCAATTGTATCGGATGTGGTCAAGGATTCGGGAAAATACGAAGGATCTAACAGCGGAGGACGATACAGTGTACCACCTCGGGTGGACCCGGATAAGTAAGAAAGGTTATCCCAATCTGTGGGCATAAACCAAGGGAAAACCTTGACTACAATTTTGAAATGTTTCGCACGACCTAATCGACATGCAACACGTGTCCGACCAATCCACTCGTCTAGTCAACACACTCAGTCACTATCAAGACCCGATGGTCATATCTAGTAAGAAGTCGGTTTACCAAAACCTCTACCCTGCAAACAGTTGGCAAGGCCAAAGGGCCAGATCTATAAAAACAAGAAAATTGCTATCCAGGCACCCTTGGGTGCAGATCTACAACAACACATCCGGGAAAAGGTCTACACAGTGCCACCCACGGCAAGATCTAGTAAAAAATCCCACTCCAAATAGTCACTCGAAAATCTAAGGCCACTTAGGGCCATATAGCATGCAGGGAAAGCAGGAAAATGCAAATGCTCAATAACAAAGGTTCACAACGAAACCCCTCCACACCGATCCCCTACACGAGTGTCCACACTAAATCGGAACTCTCTTGCACCCGCAAGGCATCGGCTACTTACAAACACCTTTAGTGCTCTGGTGAGCACTAAGGGTGAACCGAACTTGTTCGAAGCAAGTCGGGTTTTGCAAAGCTTCCTGGGATAAAATTCGCTCCACAAAATTCTGTACGAGCAACGTCTCCAAAATAATCCTCCGCAAGACTTGTCCGTACCGTGAAGATGTACGTTGTGGAATGTTAAGGTACCAATGGAAGGAATGGAAGAAAGCATTCGGTTGAAGAAATATAAATAATAAGACACACAAATGCGATAGATAGGAAAAGTGTGTTAGAATAAAGTAGGAGGCAGCTCAAACTCCAGATATACAGCCAAACTTGTGACCACAATAATCCAAAGCCAACAGCCAACCCTAATTCAACTTGGAAAACCCTAATTCAAAAGCCAAACCTTAATTCTAGACGGCCAAGACTCCAAATTTGCAGCCAAAGAATAAAAGGATATCGACCTAAGAACTAGAATCAAAAGGAATAAACCCTAAATATGTTGCAACCCTAATTTTGCAGCCAAATCCCTAATTATGCCGCCGAACCCTAATTCTGCAGATTAACCCTAATTTTGCAGATTAACCCTAAATTTGTTACAAAATTTAGGTTTAACACGAAAGCCAAGAAATAAAGTGGCAACAAAATAAGAGACAAAGATTGAAAGAAAGAAATTGCGGAAAACAAAAACAAAATGTTTTTTTTTTATATAAAATAAAATTTATATTCTTAATAGATTTTTTATTTTTATTAGCTTTTGGACAAGAATACTCAGCGGCAAGGTATCCACTAGGCTCTTGGGTCTTCAACGTATTCTTTACAAGAGTTATCGCATACGAAAGCAACGAAGCAAAATAAATAATTCCAACCAAAAACAAGAAAAACTCCAAATTCGGCCAATATTCACCCTTCCATTCCCAACCGAAAATACCAACAACACAAAAACAAACACCCAAACCGTTCAGCTATCCGTGGGAAAGGCAGCCGGATCCGGATGCTTCTTCACACGAACTCCAATCCACCACTTCCCAAAAATGACACAAGTTGGAGGGAAACCTTCCAGACTTCGCTTTGTGCCGCGTGGATTAAAAGCGTGGGCAGAATGTACGTAAACTATCTAGCCTCTAAAGCTAGCTAGCAAAAAAAAGGAAGAAACTTGAGCAATCGGTGAGAGAGGCAGTAAGAGAAAAGCTCCGCCGCCAAGAGAAAATTCTTCTCCAAAAGCTAGAATTCTAAGCCGAAATTGGATTATTAGCTACGCTGCGCCTACGAAACCCAACCTGTTGTTGGTTCGTTATGAAAGAACTAACAAGACGTTTCCCGATATACACCCAACATCGTTTGTCGTATCGAATAGGATGCCGAGGGTAAAACTCTCCCCATCTACTTGGGAACCCACGCGTTCCGACGAGATAAAAGTACATTTGACCACCATATGGAAATTGCCTTGTCGCAATACTTGGCGTCTATACTCCAAAATCGCGTAAATACGCACGAAACGAAACATACCGCACGAAATACTCCAGGAAATTACGAGGCGTCGCCCAAACGATATTTGCGATTGTACCATCGAGATTGTTTACCTACGAAATGAAACAAAACAAACAGTACGCACAAAATTAGTATGTATTCATTTAGATGCGTAAGAGAATCGCGTACACGTCACAAAAAGTGACCCAACATGACTCCGCACGTGCGAACGAAACTTATATATACGTGCCGAAATATCGCGCGTGCGTGCATGATATCGTGCGCGCGCGTCGGATAACTCCCGCGCGTGCACGATATCGTGCATGCGTGCGAAATATCGTGCATATGTGCTACTGATACCATGCGGTATGACAGACCGTACAAATACTCTTTGAGTAACTTCTACATTGTCACACTATTTAAGGTAAATATTACACCATCTTCAATCCAAAATTATTCTAAGTTACAAATCTCCCCTTATAGCTCTATCTACTAAGGATAAAGCTTTTATAAAACTAGACTCCCCTAAAGCGTTAGACTCAGTTACTCACTTAGTCTAACACCTTGTTTGCAAAAATGTAATTTAGGTGCAAGGAGAGCTTTAGTTAGCATGTGTGCAACCATATTTTCATCTGGCAAATAGCATAATTTAATGACCTTTTCAAGCACCTTTTCACGGACAAAATGTAGTCTGACATCTACGTGCCTACTCTTAAAGTGGTGGCTGGGGTTAGAGGTAATGACAATAATATGCTTGATTGTCACACCAGATGACTTGAGGAATAGAGTGCATGTGTCCCAACTCTTGCAAAAGTGCCTTTACCCAAAGGAGTTATTTGAGGGCAGAGTTTGCTGCTATATATTCAGACTCCATGGTTGATTGAGCGGTAACTTTTTGAAGTTTGCTGCTCTATGAGCAGGTTCCATTTCCAATTTGTAGAACGAATCCAATGGTTGATTTCCTGCTGGGCATGTCGCCATAACTTGCATAGCTCCAAGTCTTCAGTTTGACTTCTCCACCTCCAAGGACAAGTTTAAGATTCCGAATCCCTGCAAGATACCTTAGAACTCCCCTTGCAGCTTCCCAGTCTGCCTTTTTCGGATTCTGAAGACTTCTACTTAATGCACCAATAGCTGCTGCTATATCAGGTCTCGTACAGTTCATAAAATATATGAGGCTACGTACTACCTACGTGTATGGTTTTGAGGCCATGAAATCCTCCTCCCATGAATCCAAACTCTCATCAACTAGAATGCCTGATTCAAAAATCAACTCCTTCTAATTTCTATCTGTATTCTATTGGAATGACACATCCTTTAGCTTCTTTCATATCAAATTTTTAAAGCATGGAACTTATAGCCTCTTTTTGAGTTGACATGATCTATGTTTTACTTCTATTTCTCTCTACTTGTATCCCTAAGATGTATTTGGCTTCACCGAGATCTTTCATCTCAAACCTAGATTTCAAAGCTGTTTTAATCTTATTTATTTTTTCCATGGATTTGCTGATAAGCACAAGATCATCTACATAGACACCAATGTACAGTATTACATCCTCACCTTGTAGAACACACACAAAATGGTCAAAACTAGTTCTTTTAAAGCCTTGTTTAGTGAGGAACTCATCTAACTTCAGGTTCCACTGTCTAGGGGCTTGTTTTTGCCCATACAAAGATTTCATCAGTTTACACACTAACATTTTTTTTCCTTTCTCTACATACATTTCTTGTTGCTGCATATAAATAGTTTCTTCTAGCTCTCTATTAAGGAAAGTTGTCTTAACGTCTATTTGATGCACCTCCATGTTTTCAATAGCAGCTAAACTGAGCAAAATTCTAACAGTTGGTAACCTTACCACTAGAGAGAAGGTCTCCTCAAAGTCAATTCCTTCTTTCTGATTGTAGCCTTTGGCTACAAGTCTAGCTTTCTACCTTTCAATGGTGCCATCTAGGTTAATTTTTACTTCAAAAACCCATTTGTTGCCGATGGCTTTCCAATCCGGAGGAAGATCAACCAACTCCCACATTTGAGCCTCAATTATGGACTTCATTTCGTCATTTGCTATCTCAATCCAGTGAGTTATTTCGGCTGATGAGAAGGCCTCCCGAATGGTCTAAGGTTCTCGCGGGTTAGTAGAGTAAGCAAAGTGAGAACTTGACTGAAGGTGGCTGCTAGATCTCCTTCCCAACGGAAAGTTTGAGGGGGAGACCTATGGATGTCTGACGTTTCTTATTTGTCTTGTGACTTGTTCCTGTGCGCTTGGAGCGGCTCAGCCTGCTCCATCTGAGGCTAAAGAGGGACCTGAGTATCCAAATACAACGGATGTGCAAGAGGAAGGTGCGCTGCTGGAGAATAAACTGTTCTCTTAATATCAAAACTAACATATTATTGTGATTTTTCCTCAGCCTGTTTTTTGTGTCATGGTAAACAGGCCTGCTGAAACTTCCTTAACTTTTATAGTGATGTTTCTAAAGACAATTTATTTTTTTCTATCAAAGACATATACTTTGTAGCCTTTGGAACTATCATCATACCCCATAAAAATACCCGCGAAACCTTTCGGTTCCATTTTCCAAGTATTTGGTGATGTGTTCAAAATAAAGCATTTACTTTAAAAACTCAAATGACTTAACATCACCTTCCTACCTATCGAAAGTTCAAAGGGTGTAGTACTGAGTGACCTAGAACCAATTCTATTTTTGATATAAACTGCACAGTTTAGGGCCTCACCCCAGAATTTCAAATCTATATTCTTATCTGCTAATATAGATCTAGCACATTCTCTAATAGTTATGTTTATTCTTTCCAAAACAACATTCAATTGAGAAGTGTAAGGAACAGTGAGTTAGCAACTTATACCCTCATCCAACAGAAATTTTTTGAACTCTTTTGACATATACTCTCCTCCATTGGACTCTTTTGACATATACTCTCCTCCATTGTCCGATCTGAGTTCCAAAATCGGAACACCATGCAATTTTTCCGCCAAAGCTTTGTATAGTTTGAAGTGTCCGAACACTTCACGATTTTCTTTCATGAAGTTAACTTTAGTTAATATGGAGAAGTCATCTGTAAATGTTACCATAAAACAAACACCCCCAGCAGAGAGCACTTGAGCAGGTCCTAAAACATCCGAGTGAATTAGTTGCAAGACTTTTGTCGATCTATGATCTGTTTCTTGTGGAAAAGGCAATTTATGTATCTTTTCTAAGGAGCAACCATCATAAGTTTTATTTGGCTGATATGTGAGAGAATCACCCTCTACTTTCCCAGCTTTCACCATTTTTGTCAAATTGTCATAGTGAACATGTCCTAGCCTCTTATGCCATAATTCATTTGAAGATATTACACCTGTGTAGAGAACATCATTTTCCTTAGAATCAACCTCGTCCATGAAATACATTTTGCTCTCATCTCTAGTTCCTGTCACAGTTATCTTTCATAGCTTGCTTACAACCTGCCTACCCCCGTTAAGGGGGACTTAAAACCTTTACTTTCAACCAAAGAAGTGGAAAACATATTTTTTTTGAAATCCGGAATATAAAGACATTATAAAGTGTTCTCGTTGCATACTTTCCTCCTACATCAACCAGCTGTGAAACATCTCACTGAGCACAAGTCTGTTTTCTCATGCCACAAGCATAGTAGATATTCATTGTAGGTGTTGTCTTCAGGTTGGTAAAAAGTCCCTTGTTCTAACACATGTGGGCCGATGCCCATGTGTCCCTGATCCATCCGACGTCATTTGGACCTTTCATTGCTGCCGCCATGGAAAATATCTCTAAGTCATCCTGCTCATTGAAGGTCAAAGACTCATCTTCGTGAGTGACAGATGAAGTAAACAATGATTTTTTTTGTAACCGATGACTAGAAAAGCCCTGGTTATACTGACTTTGCTGCCAACCTGGCCGATATAAACCTGTCTCATTTTCCTTTCTGAGTTTAGGACAGTACCTATATCCACGACCTTTCTCTGAACAATAAAAACAAGCAGTTTGAAATTCTGTGTCCTCCATTAGACCACAAAATACGGAAGCCTCTAGATATTTTTCACTAACCCAATTCAAGCCACTACCACTGCTGCCAAGAAGGCAAACTGACAATTTGATTGCATCTTTATGTTGCTTAGACTCCCTTGAGTCCGTAAGAAGAAGAATCACTGGAACGGCCAACCAGCCGATAAGTTATGAGCTGGTAAAAATGCCATGTTTATGCTAAGCTCTCTTAAAGAGAGAAGACCACATCCCTGATTTTTCTAAGTCCTAGCTCTCTCTCACAACCCCTATCAACTAGCTGTACGAACCAATCAGAATACTGTACTGTACAAGAAAGTACTACTGCCGATGTACTTTTTATACGACCTTTGTACGACAAGGCCATTAAGTGGACGCGTGTCCACTTTCCATTTGTCCGTACGTTCGTCGGAATTCCTGCGACGGAATGTTACCTCTCCACGTCACTAAATGCTAGAGTGACCAATCTGGGATCCCAACAATGACGTGTGCCGTCGGATGGAATTGTGTATTTTGATCTCAACCGTCGAAACAAATGTCTGATTCATTTTTCGTGCGGAATCATATCCGTACTCTATTTTATCCGCTCCATGTATTTTATGTCCGTAATTCTATTAATCAGAATAACTACCGTATCACTAGATAAACAATTAATAAACCCTATGTTCTCTAGCAAACTTCTACGACAGACTGGTTAGAACTACCAGTTATGCTATGCTCTGCCGATCGGAGGTTCGAGACCTGCCGGACTCATCCTTTTGTAGAGAGTGACTTAGGTCACTCTTTGAAAGCCATGGCTCCACTACTCTCTCTCTTCTTCAGTGACTACAAAAAGTATGGGGCAAGAGAGAAGAGATGGAGGCAGGCTGCGTGCATTTCCATTATCTATTTCCGCTATTTATTTTAGACCTAGAAAATACAAAAACAAACTACTTTTTTCAAACCTCCCCTTATTTTCTAGTCTAACTTTAACTTTTCTTTTAATCCAAATTTTTATCTACAATATATTAACTTTGGAGAGGGCAGAGGTTTGGTCATAATGTCAACCACCATTTCTTCATCGGATTTATACACAAGATTTACAATTTTATTTTCAACTTTCTCCCTTATGGAGCTCAATCTTATGTCCATATGTTTAGCCTTGAAATGATGTTTTGGATTGGCTGCAATGGCAATTGCAACTTGGTTATAACAAAAAACCTCATGCACTCCCTCTTTCATTTACCCTAATTCTTACAACAATGATATGACCCACATCAACTCTTTCACA
The DNA here is from genome assembly GCA_037447655.1 of Zygnema cylindricum. NCBI lineage: Eukaryota > Viridiplantae > Streptophyta > Zygnematophyceae > Zygnematales > Zygnemataceae > Zygnema > Zygnema cylindricum. The sequence continues at coordinate 64,040 of JBBHKE010000895.1, forward strand.
ACCGAACAATAGGCTATATACTCAGCCTCCATAGTAGATAGAGCAACCACCTTTTGTTGCTTACTGCTCCAACAACAAGCACCTTCCCCCACATACAACACATACCCAGAAGTGCATCTTCTCATAGGTGCATCCCCATTACTGGCATCACTCCAAGTAGTGATATAAGTGTGCTCCCCTCCCAAATGTAACCATAACTCTCTAGTTCATACTAGATATCTCATGACTCTCTTGGGTGCCTCCCAATCTCTCTTCCTATGATCATTAAGACTCCTACTGAGGACTCCTACGGCTGCCGCAATGTCTGGCCTGGTGCAGTTCATAAAATAGATTAGACTCCCTACGTCTTGTCTATAAGGGATAGGTTTCATAAACTCTCTCTCCTTTGGACTCATCTTATCATCTAAAATCATCATTCCTCCTTCTACACTCCCATTACTTACTTTTTTCAAGTCGATGAGAGTGGTACAATTGTTAGCCTTTTCCATCTAGATTTTCTCAAGCATATTACCTATTGCTTCTTTCTGGGTAAGTCTGATAATACTTTTCCCCCTATCTCTCTCCATTTGGATCCCCAAAATATATTTTATCTCGCCTAAGTCTTTCATATCAAATCTGCTCCTAAGATCTTTCTTTAGCCTATTGATCTTCTCCAAAGACTTACTCAACACAAGTAGATCATCCACATAAATTGCAATAAAAATGACACCCTTCTCATCTTCAAACATATAGATAGAATGGTCAGAACTGATCCGAATATATCCCAGATCAGTGAGAAACTCATCTAGTTTCTTATTCCACTGTTGGGGAGCCTGTTTCAGTCCATATAAGGATTTTATGAGCCTGTATACTTTGCTCTCTTCTCCTTCTTCCACGAACCCCTCGGGTTGCCTCATGAAAATTTCTTACTCTAACTCACAATTAAGAAAAGATGTGTTAATGTCCATCTGGTGGAGTTCTATGTCTTCCGCTGCTGCCAGACTAAGGAGAAT
>JBBHKE010000895.1:65041-81296 GCA_037447655.1 Zygnema cylindricum
AAATATATCCAAAATCACACCAAATGTGGTGTTAAGGCCCATGACTCGCCATGTTAAAACATGCAGTTGTGGGGGGGAGCTCTCCATCGGCCAGTATATCAGGTACATTTGGACCAGGGGGACCGAGACTATGGTACAATTCTAAGGGTCTTAGGGGGGGTGTTGACGTACAAAATTGTACCGCTCAGTACCCGGAATTGTGGTGTAAACCACACTAAAACCTATATAAAATTGGACCCACCTGCATAACATGTGAGCTGGTGGCACAGTGGTAGTGCGTTCGCAGCTTAAGTGAAAGATCCTAGGTTCAAATCCTGGCCGGCTCATCAATCCCTTTATTGGGATCGTCCATTCTATCCCCCGATTCTAGGAATCTTAACAGTGACGAACCGTCTAAATGTTGTAATTTATACATCTTTATTTCAGTAAATAGGGGTAAAATTAACTTAGGATATTTTTCGTAGTAGTTTACGGTAATACTTACTTTAATTAGTGTTACAGTAACAAAAAGTACAATAGAGTGTATCGTACTTTTGCAAGGACACGTGTTGGCGAAAGAACGTATGCAGGTTTGTCAGAGTAGCGCCGACAGTCAGCCATACGTTTCAAACAGTTGACAATGTGATTCACATGATCAGACAAACGCGATTTGACACGGGTATTCCGAAAACATATGGTACAGTTCGACGGTACCATCGTCGATCGAATTTGTTCCAACGGACTCGATTCACCTGCGACCACAAGCGTGATTCACGAGGGACCACAAGCGTGATTCGCGTGGGACCACAAGTGACGAAGCACTCAGGTGTTTTGTACTACACGACCACATTCGGCTGGACTTTAGCGGTTACCGCTGACTACGCATTTGGAACGTTTTGTGTACAATTGGAACGTTTTTGTTGATATTTGAGTATTTTCTAGGTCTGTATTAGGATAGCAAAGAGCAGAGGCAATCTGCCTCTAACTTCCCTCTCCTAACCCCCACACTTGTCGTAGTCACTGAAGGCTGGAAAAGGAGCTAGAGCCATGGATGCCTAAAGCTCACTAAAGAAGATAGAGGATGAATTAGGTAGATTTACCAAAAGGTACTTGACGGACCCAGGAATTGATCATGGTACATGCCGTTTGTCAAGTCACCCGTAGCCGGTAGCTTTGTCCGTTTAGTCTACGACTAGTGCTATGGTATATTGGGTTTGATATGTGTTTAAACATGTATACGTAGGTTTTTCCATTTAACTAGATTACGGTTTATAGGGCATAGAAACAATTGTACTATTAGTACCGGACAAAACAAATAGTACAGACATTTGTTTCGACGGTCCGTATTAAATACCGATATAAAACGGACGGTCGTGGTTAGCGCCGGCTTCGCGGAATGGACAATTTGGCGGTTTGTACATTCCGCCACTCCGGATGACACGTGGGGACATCGTACGGGTTTACGGAATCTCCGAAACGGAAGACAACAAATTCGGATATGACAAATGTCGCATAATGGCGACGTCGTACACAGTCCGTACAAAAAGTACATCGCCATCTGTACTTTATTGTATGTACAGTCCTGTGATTGCTCAGTACCTCAAGACTAGAGGGTTTAGGGAAGGGTTTAGGACTTATAATATTTTGGGTAGTTAGCCGCCTCTCCCAAAGAGCATCTTGTATTAAAGGCAAACTTTGGCTAGCCATAACTATCAATTCAGCTGACCAATTTCAGTGATTCTTTTTGCTGCGGACTCAGTGAAGTCTAGGCTACACACGGGTGCAGTTTGTAAGAGTTTTTGCTTGCCTGGGTGGCTTCTTTTCAAAGGGAAAGTCAAAGTGGGTGAATGTGTCCAAATCTCATATTCTAACTTTGTATTCTGTGGTGGAATTGAGCACACAGAAAGTCTTATTTCATAGGGGTGAAGCTGTAATGGGGTTCTGATTGTCAAAGGGTCAATCATTTGGGTTTATATAAACTTGGAGTGGGCACTATCTAGATTAGCTTCTTTTGATCTGCGAATTTTGTGTGGCAATGGAGCCCATAGGATTACAGTTTTGTGTACGGTTCAGTATCTGTAAATATCTAAATAACATTAGTTTGTAGTTTAGTGTAATAAAAAAAAGTGTTCCATTAATCAGGTTTTTAGAAAATAATAATTAGGGTTTTGAAGTACATTGACGTACAGGTAGGATGCTTTGTCGTTAGTCAGGATAATAACCGTAGTAACGGTTACCCAATTTAGTGTAGATCAATAGATACACACTGTGAGTACATAACTTTGGACTTAGCCAATTTTGTTGTATCCAATTTTAGGAATATGATTTTATGAGGGCAGTTTTTGGGAAACTTCCAAACATCATATCTTATGGTTTACTGGGTTTTTTGGGCTGCAATTTTGGGAAATGTCAATTTATTGTATTGTGTATCAATGTGGTAAGTTTGAGGCATATTGGCTTTTTGGGTCGTATTTTGTGTCAGTTCAAAGTTGGTTGTTGAGTAGGTAATTTCATAGTTTCAGCTGGATTTCATGTCTACTTCCACTACTACTGCTGGTTCTCCTCCTACAACGGTGGTTGTAGAACAACACTAAAGTGGAGAACAGTTTCAACCACCCTGTTTCAAGGCGGTTCAAACCGCGGTATTAACGAGGTTGAAACAGTAAACGTTTTCTGGTTTTAAACGTTTGCTCACATCTCCACTTGTACGGTACATCGCGAATTGTTATTAGCGTTATGAACTCTATATCGGCGCCCCCAAATTTTTATAACAAAACTCGAAATATAATTGATAATACTAAATTTTCCTTTACGTTAATTACGGTTCTAGAGAATTGGCGTTCATAATTCTAATTTATGATGTTATTGAATAGTGTGGTGTACGGGCGTGTAAGTTTGTTCAAAACGGTACTTTATTAAGTAAAAAAGTACGAAACATGGATTAAAATAATCGCGATCGCATGTAAACTACGCTCAGACTAAGAGACATAATTAAATCGTACCTATTTTAGTGCAGGGATATGTGTGGCATAATAATTATTCGCGCGGACACCCAAATTAGAGTTATGAAAAAATTGAAGTCAAAGGACGCGACAGTGTACGATTGTCAATTTTTATACTTTTAACTACTTTACTGTGAAGATCCTGATGGCAGATTTATTGTACAAAATTTAAAATTTATAATCAAAAAGTATTATACATTTTTTTCAAAAAAAATGAAAGTCGTAGTTAGTGTTAATAATGCTAATTATTGTTTAAAACTTATTATTTTCTCAACGCTAATAACGATTCACATTGTAGTGTACGATCGGTACGTACGAAACTACAGGGTAATAGGGGTATATAGAGCGGTAATAGAAACGAACAAAAAATAGCTCCCGCCATGTTTTTTGGAACTAGTAAATCAACGCACGTTACACGAGCATATATTGTTGAAATTTATAGATTTCTAGAGTATTTTCTAGGTTTAAATATGTTTTTATAAAAGGAAAAAGAAAAGGACGGACAGCCTGCCTCCACCTCCGCTCTCTAGCCCCCATACTTGCTGTAGTCACTGAAGGAAAGAGAGAGAGGTTGATCCATGGCTGCCTTAGTTCAACAGACAGCTATTTTTAGTAGGTTACTAAAAATATACTTGACGGACCAGAGATTTGATCCCGGTACCTGCGGTTCGTCAAATCGACCGGTAGCGGTCAGCTTTATCCTAATAGACTAGGACCAATGCTAAGTGCTATGGTATGTGATAGATATATATTTAGTTCGAAAGGATAAAGTTCATTTAACTAAAACTGTTTACGGCGTACATATATACAGTTTTATAAAGTACGTCGTACGACGCTAATTCAAAACAGATACCACGCATTTTATTTCTACATCGGAACAAATATCGCGCAAGTATTTATTCCGGCCAAGATTACGTTTCGCATATAATCCAACGGCGCACATCATCGCCGAAATCCCGGAGTGGTCACTTTGGCATTTAGTGACGTGGCATCACCTGGCGCCACGTGGGGAAACATCATTCGGTCGCGGGAATTCCGAGGAACGTACGGATGAGTGGAAAGTATACACGCGTCCACTTATGGCCTTGTCGTACAGAGGCCGTACAGAAAGTACATCGGCAGTAGTACTTTCTAGTACTATACGGTTTTGTGATTGGTTCGTACAGGCAGTAGATAGGAGCTGTGAGAGGGAATTAGGAAAAACTAGGACTTAGGAAAATTTAGGTAGATAGTCCTCTCTCTCAGAGAGTTTGTATAAATTGGCATCTTTGCCACCCTATAACTTATCGCCTGGTTGGCCGTTTTTAGTGATTCTTTTTTCTACGGACTCAGGGGAGTCCAGGCTACACAGGGGTGCAGTCAAATTGTCAGTTTGCCTTCTTGGGCAGCAGTGGTTGTGGCTTAAAGTGGGTTAGTTAAATACTATCTAGAGGCTTCCTGTATTCTGTGGTCCAATGGAGGACACAGAATTGCAGGTTATGGGCCCACCCTCTAGGGTGCCCACCTTCAATGGATCTGGGTTCATCTATAGGGAAGCCATGATGATGGGAGCTTTGTGTGAAAAACGATACTGGGGTATCGTCAGTGGACAAGTGAAACGTCCACCTTCAGGAACTCCACCAGGATTTGGAGGAGTAAGGTTTCCTGCAACAACGGCTGCCTCGGCGGAGGAGGCAGATGATGGGGACAGCAGTGTGTCCGAAAAGGGGAAAGGGAAGGAGACACCCCTTACTCCTATTGCCACAGTATCGGGAGCGGCAATCGTGAAGACCGTGGAGAACGATACTCAAATGTGGGAGGATGTAAACATGGCTGCCAAGAACTTCATTCTGAGGCACCTCACTCAAGGTTTGGCCACTCCTCATCTTCACATTTACAAGGCCGAGGAGTTGTGGGTGAGTTTGGTGGAAATTTATAGAGCTGGAACTATTCAGGAGCTCCAGTTGGCTGAGCAAAAGCTATTGAGTTACACTTACAAAGGAGGAAAGATGTTAGATTACTGTAATGATCTTTCTTGTTTGTATACAGAAATGGAAAGTGCCGGGTGGATAGGTACAATGAAAATGAAAGTTAACACCCTTATCATGAAATTACCAAATTAGTTCGAAAACTTAGTGTACCGAGTACAGGGAATGCCTGATAGTTCATGGAAATGGAACACAGTAGTCACGATGATACTTGTGCAGGAAAACACAATGGAGATTAGGATAGGAGGAAATAGCATTCAAGCTCTAGCAGTAGGAGGGGACCGATGGGGAAAGGACCCGAAGAAACCTTATAGAGGGGAAAGAGATCATTCAGGGGGACAAAGGCCCCCAAAGGGTCTTTGTCATTTTTGCAAAAAGCCGGGGCACTTTATTGCAGATTGTGTCAAGCTATCAGAGCTGAGGCTCCAAGAGAACCGTGGAGGGGGTTCTCCCGGAGGGAAGAAAAAGGCACTTGTGGTTACAAAGGTGTCAGGAGAAACCGAGGATGAGTCCTCTGAGGAGGATGGGGAGCTTCTTCTTGACGAGAGTTTGGAGGAGAAGGAGATTCCTCGGAGGCAGAAGTGTGCCCTTGGAGCCATCCGGGAAGCTCCACAGGAAGGATGGATCATCGACTCAGGTGCATCCATGCATATGTGTCGTGATAAAGAACTCTTCACTAAGTTAAGAAAGATTCCTACTGTAGAGATAGAGTATGGGGATGGGAGAGTGGTTACTACAGATCTAGTGGGATCAGTAGATCTGAAAGTCTTAGTGGAGGGTAAGACTTCTATACTTACATTCTCAGATGTACTTTACATTCCACAGCTGAGTAAAAACCTTGTCTCTACGTCTGTGTTAGATGACAAAGAGTTTGATACCTTCACCAGAAAGGGAGTCTTTACAGCTAAGTATGGGGATGAAGTTTACTTCACAGCAGATAAGGGTAGCCAAGGAATGTTTAGGCTTAACTTGAGTAATGAAAAGAAGAATGCTTACTATGTTGGTGTTCCTAAGGTGATGATTTGGCATAAGCGGTTGGGACATGTACATTTTGATAGGTTAAGGGAAATGAAAAAACTTGGGGTAGTAGATGGCATTGAGTTTGGGGATAATGAAATGATGGATGATTGTAGTGGTTGTGCTCAAGGTAAGGCTCACAGACTTCCCTTTCCCAAAGCAGCCACATATAGAGGTGAGAAAGTGTTAGATTTGGTCCACACAGATATTTGGGGACCTGCAAAAGTACCTTCGGTTGGAGGAAAGAGGTTCATGATGACAATAACTGATGATTGGTCTAGATACTCTAGAGTCTACTTTCTGAAAAATAAGTCTGAAGCATCCACTTACTTCAAAGAATATAAAGCATGGAGTGAGAAATTGCATGAAACCCCTATTAAGAGGATAAGAAGTGATAATGGGGGGGAATATACCTCTAACGAGTTTGAGGAATATTTGAGAGATGAGGGAGTGCAGCACCAGAAAACTGTACCATATAACCCAGAACAAAATGGGGTAGCTGAGAGGTTGAATAGAACACTAGGAGATAGTGCATGTAGTATGTTGGCAGACAAGAAAATAGGAAAGAGATTTTGGGCAGAGGCAATGAACTGTGCCAACTATATTAAAAATAGAGTCCTTACCTCAGCTGTAAAGGGAGTGACACCTTATGAGAGATGGGTTGGAAGGAAACCAGATATCTCACACCTTAAAGTATTTGGTAGCCAAGTTTACAGTCTTGACACGGATAGGAAAAACTGGAAACTAGATGCTAAGGGAAAACCTGGATACTTTGTGGGATATGATGAGGATGTTAAGGGATATAGAGTCTATGACTTAGCAAAGAAAGATATCATTCTGGTCAAACACTTAGTTGTCATGGATGAAGGGAAGTCATTTGACCCCTTCAAATATACAAAGAAGATAAGGATCAGATTTGAGTCCGAAAGTGAGGAGAACTCAGTCGTTCCCGAAAAAGACATGAGTGAAACTGTGATTACAGATTCAGGGGAGATCAAAGATACAGGAGACTCACCGGAAACCTCACATACTCCTATGGACTTCGAGGAGATGGAAGAAGCGGGACAAGATACGGTTTTTATGGACAGGGGAGCCGATGAGACAGTGAGAAGAAATCCAAGACTTCCATCCATTCCAGCTTCGGAGTTTGAGGGAGGAAGGAGGAGCAGCAAAAGGATACAGGAAAAACAAGCTGCCCATAAGGTAACTAAGCTATCTCACCCAGATGAGCCTCAGTCTTACTTAGAGGTAGTGAATAGTCCAGAGAAAGATAGATGGATTAGAGCCATAAATGATGAGATGGCTTCTATCATGGAAGCAAATACTTGGGAACTAGCGGATTGCCCTCCAGACAGAAAACCTATTGGATGTAAATGGGTATTTAAACTAAAACTGAACCCAGATAATACAATTGAGAGGTATAAGGCTCGATTGGTAGCAAAGGGGTTCACCCAAAAAGAGGGGATTGACTACGAGGAAACCTTTGCTCCAGTTGTTCGGTTCCCATCGGTAAGGATTCTCCTCAGTCTGGCCGCAGCGGAAGACATGGAAATTCACCAGATGGATATTAAGACTGCTTTTCTTAATGGTGAGTTAGAGGAAGAAATTTTTATGAGGCAACCCGAGGGGTTTGTGGAAGAAGGAGAAGAGAGCAAAGTGTGCAGGCTCATAAAGTCCTTATATGGACTGAAACAGGCTCCCCGACAGTGGAATAAGAAACTAGATGAGTTTCTCACCGATCTGGGATACATCCGGATCAGCTCTGACCATTCTATCTATATGTTTGAAGATGAGAATGGTGTCATTTTTATTGCAATTTATGTGGATGATCTGCTTGTGTTAAGTAAGTCTTTAGATAATATCAATAGGCTAAAGAAAGATCTTAGGGGCAGATTTGATATGAAGGATTTAGGGGAGGCAAAATATATTTTGGGGATCCAAATGGAGAGAGATAGAGGGAAGAAGATTATCAGACTTACTCAGAAAGAAGCAATAGGTAATATGCTTGAGAAATTCTAGATGGAAAATGCTAACAGTTGTACCACTCCCATGGACTTGAAAAAAGTAAGTGATGGGAGTGTAGAAGGAGGAGTGATGATCTTAGACGATCAGATGAGTCTAGAGGAGAGAGAGTTCATAAAGTCTATTCCTTATAGACAGGTCGTAGGAAGCTTAATCTATTTTATGAACTGTACCAGGCCGGACATAGCGGCAGCAGTTGGAGTACTCAGTAGGAGTCTTAATGATCCTAGGAAGAGAGATTGGGAGGCAGCCAAGAGAGTCATGAGATATCTGGTGGGAACTAGAGAGTTATGGTTGCATTTGGGAGGGGAGCATACTGATATCACCACTTGGAGTGACGCCAGTTATGGGGATGCACCTATGAGAAGATGCACTTCTGGATATGTTTTGTATGTGGGGGAAGGTGCTTGCTGTTGGAGCAGTAAGGAACAAAAGGTGGTTGCTCAGTCTACTATGGAGGCTGAGTATATGGCGTCGTGTTCTGCTGTAAAAGAACTAATGTGGTTGAAATCATTGTTACAAGAAATGGGATTTATGAAGGAGGGAGTGCATGAAATCTTTTGCGATAACCAAGCTGCAATTGCAATTGCAGCCAATCCAAAACACCATTTCAAAGCAAAACATATGGACATAAGATTAAGCTTCGTAAGAGAAAAAGTTGAAAATAAAATTCTAAATCTTGTGTATAAACCTGATGAAGAAATGGTGGCTGACATGATGACCAAACCTGTGCCCTCTCCTAAACTAAAATATTGTCGGGAAAAATGCGGGTTGAAAGAAAAATTAAATTAGACTAGAAAATAAGGGGAGTGTTGAAATTTATAGATTTCTAGAGTATTTTCTAGGTTTAAATATGTTTTTATAAAAGGAAAAAGAAAAGGACGGACAGCCTGCCTCCACCTCCGCTCTCTAGCCCCCATACTTGCTGTAGTCACTGAAGGAAAGAGAGAGAGGTTGATCCATGGCTGCCTTAGTTCAACAGACAGCTATTTTTAGTAGGTTACTAAAAATATACTTGACGGACCAGAGATTTGATCCCGGTGCCTGCGGTTCGTCAAATCGACCGGTAGCGGTCAGCTTTATCCTAATAGACTAGGACCAATGCTAAGTGCTATGGTATGTGATAGATATATATTTAGTTCGAAAGGATAAAGTTCATTTAACTAAAACTGTTTACGGCGTACATATATACAGTTTTATAAAGTACGTCGTACGACGCTAATTCAAAACAGATACCACGCATTTTATTTCTACATCGGAACAAATATCGCGCAAGTATTTATTCCGGCCAAGATTACGTTTCGCATATAATCCAACGGCGCACATCATCGCCGAAATCCCGGAGTGGTCACTTTGGCATTTAGTGACGTGGCATCACCTGGCGCCACGTGGGGAAACATCATTCGGTCGCGGGAATTCCGAGGAACGTACGGATGAGTGGAAAGTATACACGCGTCCACTTATGGCCTTGTCGTACAGAGGCCGTACAGAAAGTACATCGGCAGTAGTACTTTCTAGTACTATACAGTTTTGTGATTGGTTCGTACAGGCAGTAGATAGGAGCTGTGAGAGGGAATTAGGAAAAACTAGGACTTAGGAAAATTTAGGTAGATAGTCCTCTCTCTCAAAGAGTTTGTATAAATTGGCATCTTTGCCACCCTATAACTTATCGCCTGGTTGGCCGTTTTCAGTGATTCTTTTTTCTACGGACTCAGGGGAGTCCAGGCTACACAAGGGTGCAGTCAAATTGTCAGTTTGCCTTCTTGGGCAGCAGTGGTTGTGGCTTAAAGTGGGTTAGTTAAATATTATCTAGAGGCTTCCTGTATTCTGTGGTCCAATGGAGGACACAGAATTGCATATATCTGTCCAGTTTATCATGCCCGCATTGCGGACGCACGGCAACGTCACGTTGTGCCAGCGGTACGGCTGTCCGTACACCGGACAATCGCACGACAACGTTACACCACGAATCGTTATTAGTGTCAAGGTTAAAATAGTGTTGAAAGTAATTCATCGTAATTGATGCCAATTAAGAATTTGTACTTTTTTATTAAAGGTGTATTGTAATTTCGGCTTAATGCTAATTTCGGAACAACAAAAAGGAAATATTATCCATACGATTGTATACATTAACATATGTATTCGTAAAAAATATTAGAAATTGTACGCCGTCGTGATATTTAAATATTTGTACATGTCAGACTAATTTACGTGTCAGACAAATTTGGTTTTTTGAGCGCACGTTCCTATGCGTGCTCATGTGATTTAATTCATTTTTTGTAGAAATTTCACTTGAAAAGGTTCATTTATGTATGGTCTGACATCGACCATATACCACACTATTTAGATATCATTGTACTTTTGCATTTTACGCTATTTTGCAAGGTACCTTAATTAACGTCAAGGAAAAATTAAAATCATGTATCCTATTTGAGGAAAAAAATCAAAATTTTAAGAACCAAAATTAGAGTTATTGACACTAATAACGATTCGCAATGTACGTTGTGCCAACGGTCTAGCGGTCTATACACCCACGGTTGGCAACGTTATATTACGTTAGTGGTAGGGCGGTGTGTACACCGACGGTTGACAATGTCATATTACACCAACCATACGGCAGTATGTACAACGACGGCTGGCAAGCGTAAAATTATGCCACCCGGCGGCAACGTATAATTATGCCACCCGGCGGCAGCGTATAATTATGCCAGCAGGTGGCAGCGTAGAAAATTGCTAGCGGCCGGCAACGTAGAAAATTGCCACCCGGCGGCAGCGCAAAAAATTGCCAACGGCCGGCAACGTAGAAAACTACCAACGGCCGGCAACGTAGAAAATTGCCAGCCGACGGCAGCGTAGAAATTGCCAGCGAGCGGGCGGCAACCTAGAAACACGCCAACCGGCGGCATCGTAGAATTATGTCGGCCGGCGGCAATGTAGAATTATGTCTGCGGGCGGGCAACAACGTTGAATTATTCCAGCAGGCAGGCGGCAGCGTAGAATTGTGCCACGGTACGACGGTTTATAACGCGACGGGCGGCAACCCTACATCGTGCCTGTTGAAATAACTAGTTTTTGGTATTTTCTAGGCCTAAAAATATTAGCGGAAACAAATAAGAAAAATGCCGACAGCCTGCCTCCATCTCTTCTCTCTTGCCCCCATACTTGTTGTAGTGACTGAAGGAGACAGCGAGTGATGGAGCCATGGCTGCCTCAGCTCCATATGTAGGACTAAAGAGTGACTTAAGTCACTCTCAACAAAAGGTTGAGTCCGGCAGATCTCGAACCTCCGACCGGCATAACACAACGTAGCCGTTAGCTATAATCAGTCTGTCGTAGAAGCCCGTTAAGATATATAAGGTTTGATATGTATTTATACTATTGTATGCTATTGAAACCGATAAACTAAAATATGTACAAAGGAACATAGAACTAGTTAAAGTTTAGTGCGGACGTCATTTCGCACGAAACAAATGAATCGGACATTAGTTTCGACGACCGACATTTAATGTCCGATTTAATCCGACGGCACACATCACTATCGAGATCGCGGAATGGTCACTTTGGCGTTTATTGACGTGGCATAACCAGGCGCCACGTGGAGGGATAACATTTGGTCGCAAGAATTATGGGGTACATACGGACGAGTGGAAGGGTGACACGCATCCACTCAGTGGCCTTGTCATACACAGATCGTACAAAAAGAACATCGGTCGTAGTACCTTTCTGTACTTTACATTCATATGATTCGTTCGTACTTCAGTAGATAGGGGCTGTGAGAGGGGTTTAGAACTTAGGAAAATTTGTTTGGTAGTCACCTCTCTCTAAGAGAGCTTTGTATAAAATTGGCATTTTTGCTGGCTCGTAACTTATCAGCTGGTTGGCCGTTTTTACTGATTCTTTTTGCTACGGACTCAAGGGAGTCCACGCTGCACAAGGGTGTAGTCACATTGTCAGTTTGCCTTCCTGTGCAGTAGTGGTTGTGGCTTGAAGTGGGCTAGTTTAAAAATTATCTAGAGGCTTCTTGAATTATGTAGTCCAATGGAGGACAGAGAATTGCAGTGCCAGCGGTACGGCCTCCCGTATTACGGACGGACAGAAAAAAATCCTTGATAGACACACCGCCTAAATAAAGATTTCCAGAAAGGCGAACTAAGTTCTTTTACTTATATACTGATAGGGTATTTTTGGGAGGCGGAAAGTGACATATTGTATGGGACGGACGAAAAACGGTTAAACTATCGTACGGTATGAGCTGCGGGATCAAAATAAAATCAGATTGGATCGTGTAGCCCCCGCCCATGGTGTGTAAAGCTAGCGACTTTCGTTCCTTGTGATGCTGAAGATTTTGCAGATGAAGTTAATAAATTGTTACACTAAAAGACAAAATAGAGTGTTCATTGTAAGAAATACGTTTGCTAACCAAGGAGACTGCGCTTGGAACACGAAACATATAAAGCGTTTTTTAACTTGAAAGAGGTAGCCACCCTTATGCCCACTTTGATGACTTCATCTGAGGAGAGCCGGCCAATTAAATGTTAGCCGGTCGTGACATGAAACGGTTGACATTAAGAAGTCAATGAAATCGTACTGTTTCCCGTAAATCGTAATAAGTTTGTACAGTTTCTACATTTTGCAGTTTTTGTTTTTTCCAGTTTAACCCATTTTGTCCACATGGTTTTGCCATAGCACATTTTGCAATAAAGACTTTTATGACATTCTGCAAAAAGTACTTATCTAGATTTGTATACATCATCCAACAAAACCCCCTAGTTTATTAAGCGGATGCTCAACGTTAGAGTCTCGACAATGAAAAATATCCAAATCTACCTCAATGTGACATCATTAAGATACGGTTATCTACTCCAAAGTTTTCTCTTGGGCAAGGCCCCGTTGCATTTGTGGTCAACCTACATATGAGAAGGGCGTCAATTTGAGCCTTTGTTTTTAATAAAGGGAACAAAAAACCAACACGAGTAGTTTGAGATGCGATAGTTGCAGTTGGAAGCGCGGTAAGGTACATAGTCAAACACAAAGTGTCGTATATAGACACACCACGATCTCAGCCTGTGGGTATTTTCGCCGCCTCAGTCTTTGCAAAAGGCACTATATGGCGTCGTTCTCACACCTCTGAGGGATGCCATGTTCTCCGCAGCGACATTGTATCTGAAGAAGAGTTCCAACTGAGTTAATCACAACCTTGCTTGAATAGAAATATACATTGATACTCAGCTTAACAACTTCATACCATTTGTTTTCAAAATTCTTAAAACACGACTTCATAAATAACAACTTTTAAGTGGTCACCCAGCGATCGTTGACTAACGGATCGTCTCACGCTTCTAATTTTGTAATTTCAGCGTATCTTTCTCTTGCTTCAATGTGCTTGGTATAGAACCCTTATTCAATCAAGAACATTCGCGAATATCGGTTGGTACCATGTTGCACCACCTTGTGCATATGGGCGACTTTACGTAATAATGACTGTGTGGCATAATTATGCGGCTCTTAGCGAAGGTCCATAACTCTTTTCTTTTTGAGTGCGTGTGGTGTTTTTACTTAAATAACGTTGTATTTGACACGTAGCTTTCACTTTGTAATGTTTAGTTAATCTTGGAGTTTTATGTGCTAAGAGTTCGAGTTGATTTATTTGACCTTTAAAGTTTGCTTTTAATTTTTAGTTGAATCGTGCTTTTTACCTCGATGTTTTGAACATTAATTTTTTGTTTTATTTTATAACTTTAAACAACAATGTGTGGTGCCTCCAAAAAATGTTACTTTTAAGATTTCACTTCTTATACATCTAATACATGAATAAATAGAGAAATATCTTTATGATGAATTTAGCTTTTGAGTTTGAACCCAACCAGAAAGTTTTTTTTGCAGCTAAAAATGCATTATAGTATACCCGTCTTTTGACTACTTCATGATGATTGCATTTGACTATCTTTTTAAGTTATAGGACTTGACAACCTTTCTACCGTTAGTGTACCTTTGTAGTCTTTGTGTTCGTCAAAGCTTTGGTCCTTACTCCTTGTAGCGTGGTGAGGAATGACGGTCGTGGAATTCGAGACGTCACGCTATGTCACCAAGTACATGAGAAAAAAACCATTACATGTCCGTTTCTGAAGCTTTCGATTTTAGGTTTGAACTCATTTTTTTATTTGTTAGGCATTAATTTCATAACTCTCTTTAATTTCTAAAAATGTGTCATTATAACTAACTTATCGCAAAAAATTTTTGTGTGGTATAGATCCCTTGTACGAGTTTCCAAGTGTTCAAATTTACAATGATAAACTTGTTACTTAAATTTGTGACGATTGCAAAAGTTTACCGTAAATTGACGCACTGTATTTTCGCTACACTTTTGTGACATCAAAAGTTCATATGTGATATAATAAAAGTTTTCCAACATTGTCGTGTTCATAGCTTGTGTACATGCCCCTCCTACGAGGCTCTCTTTTTTTTAGTTACAACGCATCTTCAATCTTTCATCTATTATTATTTTAGGAAAATAGTAAACGAATAGTAGAATTCGACAAGGAGGGTTTTTTTTTTCACCTATTTATATCCTTTAAAAAAAAAAACTTAAATTCCTTATACGTTGGTCAAATAACGACGTAGTAAATATTTGTCTCTAGCTCCAACAGCGTAAGGTGACCTTGTGGGAGAATGCGAGTTACTAAGGGTTCGTCTCCATGTGCCAAATAAGGGTTTTTTTTGTGGTTTTTGTGTAAAACTCAAAGTCGTACCGCGTAAGTTTTAACCGCACAAGAAAATAGAAAAAAAGAGAATTACATTTTGCGTCATCGTCAAGTTTAGGATCTACTACATGTTGTCGTCTTTTGATATTCGACCCACGGCCACGCCAAAAAACTTCATCTTCAAACTTTTCTTTAAAACACATGGACAGTGTGTTTTAAAAAAAAGTTTTTCCGAAAAAAAAATTTGTACATGTATTCGCACGTGTAAAAAAAGTTACTCAAATTTCAAACGAATTAAAGCGACGGCAAAAACTACACTATTCCTTATAGTTTGTCCGTTTGCATTCATCAAAGTACACAACTTGTTTTGTTTTGTCGCGTTTCGTTCAGTGCGTATTTTTCATTCCAAGGGTCTGAAAATTACGACGCCATTTGACGAAAACGTGAGAAATCTCCGAGGCCGCCCTAGCCGCACACGTCGCCTCTCTCACACAACCTCGCATTCTCTCTTTCAAACTTTATCACTCCTTCAAATTTCACTAATCCTCGTCCTTTCACAAGGCACCTCTACGCTGACCGCTGGGAAGCTTAAGAAAATTGAATTACCAAAAAACAATATAATAATTCTGCTTAATATTAGTTTTATTACATCACACTTAATCTACTCTACAAATTGGTTATTCTAAAACCAAATTTTATTATAATTATAATCATTATTTTTATTTTTTTTCCTTATTATCTTTATTTTTTTACACAAGAATGAAAAAATCAATACATTCACTATGAGTTAAAAAGAAAACTTAATTTTTTTGTGATTAAATCAAATATAAGATTAGGTTTTTGAAATAGGAATATAGATTCATTGCCAAAAAGGTAGTCGTACAAAGAATGCAACGCCAGGCATGGACGACATCAATTGACAAAGGGTTGAAAAGGTAAATATTTACAAATGTTGAACAAAATTATGCGACGTCACTGACTATTTTGAACAATCAGATGCGTCATCACAGATTGTACACGTTGACAGACAACACGGGCATTGTCACGGTACACAATCGTCACACCCTTAAAGGTATGGTTACATCAGACGAAAATTGAGGTTTATTACATAATTATGTAATTTCCTGTACCATGCCGTAATATCTTTTCGTGAATTTTTTGAAAACAACATTACACAAAAATAAGATAACGATTCTCCAAGTATCCGGAAGAAAACATCGACCGTCCGACTATATTATGTTCTTCATCCACGAAGCAATCGCTCCATCCGCCTCTGTAACCGTGAACCCACCTCGCAGAGGTGGGTTCTCCAATATGTTGTTTTTGCCATTAATTGAAGACATTCGAGTATCTCGAGTCAAAGGAAAAACTTTATTTGAAATGGCAGAATCAGAACCATCTTTGAATTATGTATGTGAGTTTTACTTAAATATTGCGGACCAGATTTTATCTCAACCTGAAGGAGTAGTTCCTAAAGAAGTACCAGATCGAGAATTATTTAGTTTATTATCTGATTTTTATTTAAATCCTTCATCTTCTCGTTCTGATATGCAATTAGAAGATAATT
>JBBHKE010000896.1:0-11004 GCA_037447655.1 Zygnema cylindricum
AAAGGAGTCCAGAGCACAAGCTCAAGGAAGAAACCGAGTGTCACCCCGGGCCAGGCCAAAGAGGCAAGCTCAGCGGGAGCCCCTTTTGGGTCCTCTTCCGGAGGTCAGGCTTCACACCAGATCAAAGATTCCCAGGGCCGAAATTCAGAATGACCCTGCGGTTTTTACGGATCCCAGCCGCCCTGGTCGAAAGGAACTCCTTGCTCTTCATGATCTTCATGAACTAAAGGTGAAGCAGGAGTTGGTGCAAAGAGTGACTCAGTCGGATCGACCCCAGGTGGTTAAACCAGTGGGAGGGGTGGTGGAGATTCTAAGCAGCTCTTCAAAGAGTGGTTCCTCACAGTCCTTGCAGAAAAGGCCCAGGAGGGCTCCTCCTTCTCGCCCTCCTCCATCTTCTTCCCAAGACACTACAGCAAGCCGACCGTCCCGCGTGCGCCGTGCTTCGAGGTCTTGTAGGGGAGCAGGTGGCAGCGAGAGAGGGGTTCCAGAGCCGGTGAGGGGGAAGAAGTTTGACTACAGGGATTAGTAAGGGTAGATTTACACCTCTTCCCTAGGAAGAATCTTCCCCAACGCCGACGCTAGTCTCCACCGAGAGATTTTCCCCTATGGCACACCGTGTTCGCCTTGACGGAGGGTTCTGGCGACCCGAACACACTGACCCAGAGGTTCCGGAAACAGAACCGGAAGAGTTGTCCGAGGGATTGGGGAAAGTCAGGCCTACAGATCTATAAATTCTAGGAGGATCTAACCGGAGTAGTGGAAAGGGCTAAGGAACTAGTGGGAATTTTGAAATCTTAGGGCCAGGCTACGGCGGGGGCTGGACCCGTCACTGTGGATTGGGAGGCTTTGGAGGAAGAACGAAGAAAGTTGTGGGAGCAAGAATTGAACCTCATCCGGGAAGCTCGGCGGAGATCAAGTGCGATCCTCAGTGGGCGGATTCCTCCAACACCTGTAGCGTAACCCTCGTCCGGAGCTGAACCTCAGGCTCCTTCCTCGGAGAATGGTCAGGAACCTCCTCCTCAGCGGAAAGAGGGGGCACACACAAGATCTAATATTGGGGGTTTGGGTGCAGATTCACCGTCTGAATTCGCCGCAGCTCCACGGGGAGAGCCTACTTTTGTTTCGGTGGAGGTTTCTGAAGCTGTTGAGGCCTTAGTGGAGTTGCGACCGGACGAAAGAATTCAAATACCCTTGAGACCGCCTACACCTCCTTCGCCTCCACCCAGACGGTCCCCTGATCCTCTTCATCCTCCTCCCTTTCACTTCCAGGATCCGGCAGCAAAACCCCAGGACAATCCCATCTCCTCTCCCTCACCTTCCGTTTCCCTTACTTGAGAAGATCGTGGGTCACCAGGTCCTCTGAACTTACCCTACAAGTCAGACGTCTATTCTCCTCCTCACCGGAGTTCCCCATCCTCCAGTTCCAGAACTCCGCCGCCTCAAACCTTGGAGACGGTCCCGGAAATAGACCCCTTTCGGGAGAAGAACTCCTTCTCCTCAGAACTGGCCTTCGTCGTCTTCTTCTCCATCCCTGCCCAGAGATCAACCTTTGAACAAACCTCGGATCCACATCCCTTCCGAGGAGGAAGTTCTTAAGGACGAAAGGTATTCCCGTGGATATCGAGGAGTGGACGAAGGGGAGTAGGCCCTTCGTTCTGCGACACCAGGCCGACAGGTCTTCCGACGCAGCTACCATCTGCACCCAGGAGGCCAGGAGTTCTTCCCGAGAGGAATACCTTTCCTCCAGCCATCCTTTCAGGGGTTGGTACTTCCTTGGCGGGAGGAGTATCCACACCTCGCAAATCAACACCTCCTAACGAAGGAGAAGGCGGTC
Organism: Zygnema cylindricum; assembly: GCA_037447655.1. NCBI lineage: Eukaryota > Viridiplantae > Streptophyta > Zygnematophyceae > Zygnematales > Zygnemataceae > Zygnema > Zygnema cylindricum. Next base: position 1,835 of record JBBHKE010000896.1, read on the forward strand.
CCGGTCCCGAAGAAGAGGACAAAGGGGTCACTTTGTCGGCACAGTTCGTCAGTCCCACCGGCATTTCCTTTTCTCAGTTCACCCAATCAGCGGAAGAAGAGAAAGAAATGGGGGATATTCGAATATTTACAGGTTACAGCTCGGGGATTGCTTTCTCAGATATCGAGTTGTTGTGGAAATCGTTCACCCAATCACAAATCAATAAGTACAAGGGAGGAGCAGTGCTCGATGACTTCGAGACGACCCTCTTTCCCATGATGGTCAACTACCTCTCTGGAGGGGTGTTGGCAGACTATAAGGAGCGTCAACCTCTTTTGATGGCTTCTAACATCAAGATATTTGATCCCACTCTTGATGCGGCCATTTTTCAAGCGGAGGCTGACTTCGCTTCAGCGGCGGCCACCCCTGTAACAGCCACATTCACCGATGATATGAAACTGCAGGCCCAAGGAAGGGCCTATGTTAACCAACTGCAAGCTATTCAAGCAGCTCGGGCGGCAACACGCATGGTTGCCAATCCCACCCCTTATACCACTCTTCTAAATATCTGGCGACTCCTCTACACCGAGAGGAACGAATCGGCCATCAACGAATTCACGGAATTTCGATGCCTGAAGAGCGAGACACCCCAGACTCTCTTCAACCGTCTATCTAGCCTGTGCCAGAAAACTAAGCGGTCGACTATTGATCTTCCTGCAATGGCCACGAAGTATTTCATTGCTGTCCGTAATTCTTTCGGACCGACAGGGCAGACTACCTTGGATAACTGGATTGCAGGACAGGCAATCCAAGACATAAATCCCTCGGCCAAGGACATATCCCTGGTGGCCATGAAGTTGTACGACCACTTCGTTGACAGTGAGGCTAGGTCAAATCCTGTCGCCGGCACATACCTTTTAGTAATTAATCCCTTGACTAATATAAATTTCCCGTAAACCTCAGGATAGCCTAGGTAGCCATGGCTCTAGCTTCCTCTCCAATTTCTCAGTGACTGCGACAAGTTTGAGAGTTGGAGAGAGAAGTTAGAGGTAAACTGCCTCGGCTTCTTTATTTCTATTCAGACCTAGAAAATACTTAAAAATCATTAATTTCTACATAAACTGCCTCCCGGTTTCGAAAATTACAAGAGCGAGAAACTACAGCAGGAGAAGAAATCACTGGAAGAGGACAAACAGAGCACTCAAGATTGGTTTGAGCGGTTCATGGCCGCACGTCCGGACGAGGAGGCACCCAAAACTCCACCTATGCCCAATTCTGGTTTTGAAAGTGATTACAAGGAGGGGAACGAAAAGGATCGGGAGCCAGATTCGTCGGCTTCATCCCCGAGAGCCCCACTCCCTGCCTCAAAGCCTACTCCCATGCTAGTTCGACACCTTATGCCATATGCCTTGACTCATGTTAAAACACTCGATCCTCCCATAATCTGCCCAAACATATCCTCATTCAGGCCTTGGGAGAAGAAATTCATTCTAGCAAGGACAAAGTCAACCAGGCAACAACACCCACGACGGTATATTTGTCAGCAGAGCCTAAAACCCCTATGGTGGATAGGGACTACAAAACCTTGTCTGTAGCGCTCATTCTAAACCGGACAGGCAACTTCAAGCTTAATGGGTACGGCGGTTACCAAGATGTTGTAGTCTACACCGGAGCACTTCCAAACCTTATCACCACTTCCGCACTGCAGAAAATGCCAGGTGAACAAAAACCCTAAATCTTCCCAAGTAACATCTGCTTAAGCACAGTCAGCAGCGGCAATCAACCCGTCCATGGAATCATCAAAGCCATGGACATTGAATTCTCCGATGATGCTGGTTAAAAGGTGAAAATTGAACTTCTTTTCTTAGTGGTAGAGGGGAATCAGTTTCAAATCCTGTTGGGAATGGCTACTTCGACCCAGATGAATATGAGTTTAAGTGTTTGGAAAGAGCAATGTACAGTTCGGGACCCCAATAATCCCGAAAGAACCAAAGTTGTGGTTCCTTTTGATTTATGGAACCGGGGGAAGACTAATTTTCCTGTTGTCATGCATGAGAGGCAAGCAAGCAAACATTCATCACAACCAGCAAAGTCATGCTCACAAACATATACAATAACAGAAATAAATATGAAAAGTCAATAAAATATATACACCATGAAAAGGAACAAAGGTGAAAATGACCGAAGAAAGAAGGGGAAGAATACTCCCCTAGAGTGAAGTGAACTCAATAATTATGCTAAGCCAGGAGGTAGCCACTAGGCTTTCTGGTCTTTATCACATTCCCTACAAGAGTTATCCCGTTACAACAGCAAAGCAAGAAATATTCCAATCGGAACAAGGGAAAATCCAAATCCGATCAAAAATACACTCCTTTCAAGCCAACCGAAATAGAAACATGACACAAACACACAACCAAACCGTCAAGCTGCCCGAGGAAGGCACAGTAAGGTACAGATGTGCTCCCCCACAATCTCAAATTCCACACTTCCACCAAAAGACCAAGTTTGAAGGGAAACCTTCCGGACGTGGCCTTAGGCAGTGTGGATTAAAAACGTGGGCAGAAATATAAGGGGAAATATTCTTAACCTATCTAGCCTCTACAGCTAGCTAGCAAGGAGAAGAAAGACACGTGGGAAATCGGTGAGAGAGAGAGAGCAAGAGAAAAGCTCCGCTGCCAAGAGAAAATTCTTGTCCAAAAGCTAAATTCTCTAAGTATGAGAATTAGGCTAAGTAAGAGATACGCTAGGCCTAGGCAAAATTAGCCTACGTCTAGTCTGCTTTACATGCATGAAACTACTAAAGATGTTGGCCAATAGGCGGCAAACATCGTCTACCGTACGCCTGACAAAATCCACTGTCCAAGGGCAAAAACCCTCCCGACCTACATGTGCGCGCGAACCTACATGGGTTCGCGACTTAAATAAATAGATAATGTATCTAAGCGTCGCCCGAAAATCGCGATACGCCTCCAAACGATACTCCGCGTACATACTTCAAAATCGCGTGCATACGTACGAATCGAAGCATACCGCACGAAATAAAAAGTCTAGCACGAAATACTCGAAATCACGTCACGTCGCCCAAACGATGTTTCGCATCCAACTTTGAAAATCGTGTACCTACGCACGAAATAAAACATATCGCACGAAATTAGTACCTTTCAAAGAAAAACTGAAAATATGAATCGGAATTAAATTGCACGTGCGAACGAAAATTATGCCAGTGTACGAAAATCGTGTTTGCATGCAAAAAACCGCGCGTGCATGCATAAAACCGCGGGTGCATACAAAATATCGCGCGTGCGGCAGAATACCCCGCGTGTGGAGAAATACTGCGCATGCGTGAGAAATGCTCCGCGTGCATGCAAAATACTGCGTGTGCATAGAATACTGCACGTGCTTGTATTACATTGTGCGCGCACGCCGAATATCGCGCGTGCCGGCATGATATCGTGCGCGCGGGCAAGCGACGCGATGCGGCATGACAACTGTCATGCATGAGAGGCAAGCAAGCAAACATGCATCACAACCACCAAAGTCATGCTCACAAACATATACAACAACGGAAATAAATATGAAAAGTCAATAAAATATATACACCATGAGAAGGAACAAAGATGAAAATGACCCAAGAAAGAAGGGGAAGAAAACTCCCCTATAGTGAAGGGAACCTAATAATTCCCCCCCCCCCATCTCCTTAGCGTTTGGAGGAGCTGGTCAACACAACTAAGGACCTAGAACAGATACGCAGGTAGCAATGGTCAGCCGGGTTGAAAGATAATGGAGAAGAGAGGCACTCCATGTGGAACCCTTGATCACCACCTGTATATGCATAAACACTCTGCAAACTCAACATCCCATTAGTATCACTATCCACCACATTGAGAATGTGTGGAAAGACCTTGGTGTCAACGGTATGGATCGTTTCCGAGAAAAACGAGTCGCGATTGTCTTCCCGAAGTTCGATACTGGAAAATGCAGGGAGAGCGGAAGCCAAATGTGTCATAGTGGGCAACGGCTTGGGAGTAGAGACAAGAGGGAGGCAGATTTTGTGACTAGGAAAATTAGAGGGACGGTAGGAGAAAGTATGATCATGCATATCTACTCCTCCACCGATTCGGAAGATAACATCTTGTCCCACTAAGCATTCGTAGTCGTTTGATTTGGTGACCAATGCTCGGACAGAAAACCTCTACGGACTCACTCTCGGTTCCGTTGTGAAATCGAAAGACAAGCGGGTCCTTGGTAATTCTAAGCACCAACCCCGTGGTACCGGCTGAAGTAAGAAGCCGAGCAGACGTGGCTTGGAGCTTGTCTGCTGTCAGACCAAGCTTGAGCGCAAATCCGGATCCAAGGATCACGGGTTTGGCTCCGGTGTCCATGAGAGGGAGAGAAGGAGAAACACCATTAACAGAGAAGGACATTCAAGAATTGTCCAGGAAACTGATGTGAGGATCAAGGTCACGTCGCTCATCCGCGGTAACCGGCTGAATGACTGAAAGACTACAGTTCCGTTGCAACGCCCTCAAAGCGGCGGCTGCAGCGAACTCGTCAACAAGGGGAGAGGCTTTGGGAAGCTCATTAGGAAAGGGAGAGGCCTTGGGGGCCTCATCAATCATGGCAGAAAGGATGCTTAGCCGTTCCTTGACTCGATATGCATCATGTATGGTATTATCCAGAATGGTGAGAGCTTCAGCCACAATGGAGGAAGCTGTGTCTCGTAGAGGAGAGAGAGATTCTTTCTCGAAAGAAAGTGAAATACGGGAATTCTGTAATTTACCGTCCCGATTATGATCAGGGGATCCCTTATCGAAAGTGGCTTTCCGTTGTTGGACCGTGGAATCCCGCAGGATTCGACCAACCAACGATGGCGTGTGAGCCATAATAGCTCATAATAGCTCCCTCTGTAATACCCGCTATACAATCTTAGCTTGCCACGTATCTCCGAACGACATTTGCTTGCGAACCGCCAAATGTCTTCTCTAGAGTTTCGGCTTCTCAGTGAGCCGTCGATCGCAGACAACATTTAATTTCATACATTGAAAATCGGTGTTGTTTGTTGTTCTTTGGTCTAAAATAGACCGCAGAAGCCACCCAAACTATCATGCAAAAAGCAAAGTGAAGCTAAGCCAATGAACAATCATTTGAAATGCATCCTCCATTTAACATACATGCATACACAGATGCAATCATTCATCCGCAAACAGGCAGAGCAATCATCCGTACACAGACGGAGCAAAATGCATACACTGATGCATTAAACAACAACTAGGGTTTCATGGAATAATAAACATAAATTATCCCTATAACAACAACTAAGGTTTGATGGAATAATCGACATAAACTAACCTTAGGACAAATACATAAACAATGCATATCAAACATATATAAAATAACATAAATAAATAATAACAAACAAATGCATCACACATAAACAAAAGTATAATCAAATAATCATTATATCATTCAAAGTGCATGACCTAATCGACAACCCTAAAATATTACATCTTTGGTCCCCACTTTACTAACCAGCATTGATGATTCATTCCTAACAAAGCTCATTCCTATATATACACTTGTGTGCTGTCAATGAATCGCTACATGTCAAAATAACCAACGTAACTTCCACTAAGTAGTATTACATCATGAGAACCTATTACGACAAATAATCCTAACTGTAAGTGTACACCTTAGAGTCAACCAATCATAAGAGTACACTTGTCTGCAAGTACGACACTAGACACAAACAAATTAAACTGCCGAAAACCCTAAATGATCACCTAAATAAAAATGTCATAATCAATACTAAATTAATAATACACATAAGGCAATACAATGTTATTTCAAATATTTTCACCGACGCGTCCGCAAAATACGCGTCATAAGCGATAACTTGCTTAGTCACTTGTAGATAGATCCACGTAGTGAACCGACATCGCATATGTATGGTCTACTAGATAATGCGTCATAAAAAACAATGTGATCTCTTAAAAATATCGGCGGACGCCATCCGCCCTCCACGTGTACCATGACCAACTTGCCGAAATCAAACCGTACGATCCAAATCCTGTCCGTACCGAAATCACGTACTTCGTCATAAATGTCGCCTGCCGAAATTAGAGTAAACCTGTCAAATAAGACAAACCGTACTGGCGACGTCCCTTTTAATAAATGTCGCCTGTCCCATTATGGTCCGTACTTACGGCGAACACTTTAAAAACATTTCGAACATTAATCGTCGGATCGATTCGCGATCCGCCAACCATTTCCTATCACATTTCACGCCACTCAATTACCCCATTAAATTTACTCGTACATTTAATTCCCCCCAACCGCAAACTGTTCAAAACTCCACAGTACATCATGTAAAATATATATGCACAAAACGTCGCGTGCGCATCAAATTTCACATACGCACGAAACTAAATCTTCAAAAAACAACATTGTTTCCTTTGTTTAAAGCGGTACATTATATTTCGTGCGGTCCTACACGTTTTAAGTTCACTTCATCCCGTAATATGTTAGATGAAGTATGCCGCCATGTTTTTTCTGTTAAACATAAATGAAACCGAGAATGAACATCGATTTATCAACACCTAGCGGCGAAGGCGAACGGCTACGCCGTACGGCAAGTATCCGAGATGTTATAGGTTCATATCCTATCTTTGGCACCTATGTTTTGCAAAGGGCTATGTCTCCTACTCTCTGTTTGTTCTCCTTCTCTATTCGTTCTCATTCGTTCTCCTTCTCTGTTCGTTCTCCCTCTCTGACTGTCCTTCTCTGACTGAGACATTCGTTCTCCTTCGTTCTCCTTCTCTGTTCGTTCTCCTTCTCTGAATGTCCTTCTCTGACTGAGACAGCCATGGCTGCCTGCATGTCTTCTGTGACTACGCCAAGTATGAGGACTGTAATAAGCTCATATACCACAAGAGATAGAATATAAAATACCCTTTTTCAACATCATTGACGTTCCATATCAGGACAAACTGCCACCAAATGACCGACCTTGTCGCATTGAAAGTAAGCTACATTAGACAAATCTTGATATGCAAATTTAGAAGGAGGTTTCTTGCCTCTTTCATGTCCATTTCCCCCTCTTCCTGTCAGATTTAATCCTCTTCTACCACCTTTTCCGCAAAGATAACGAAGCTTTAGGGTTTTCGTAGACGTAGCATTTAGTGTGCCGTCTAGTGGATTTCCTCATCACGAGCTAGGTCAATTGCCCTCGGCCGATTTGAGGTAAGTGATAATATAATCATGTGTAGGTCACTCCTTTGATAAGCGAATGTCTCGAAACGGATCACTTTCTCGTATAATGCATTCATACCACCTTCCAAAGAAGTCTTATAATCAATTGGCGTTTGAAATATTTCTTCCAAACTTGATAGTTTGGCCCATTAAAGAGGACGATCTTTCAAGGCATTGTTTGAACTTGCTTGTCCGCTTCACTTTATTCATCGAGACCGGAATCATCTTGAATGGGAAATTTCCCCTTTCCGAATTAGCTCCTTTCTCTCTTCCTCATCTTCCACTCCTCCATCAGGATCACCAATGATTGGATTCGAATTTGGATCTCCAGAAAGTGGAGATCTCCCCACACGGTTTCCCTCAGAAATCCTTTGATCTACGTAGAGACAAAGACCTTCAATCAGTTTTTGGAGATATTTTTGATATGGCCCCTTAAAATCAAGCGGTGTAAAAACCTAATTTGCATCCACCATATATAACTTTGATAAAGCTCCTCGCAATCCTTTCCGTGCGACAGTTTTTTACCAGTATTAGATAACGAATAATTTCCACACCGAGAATGTAACGCATGTCACCCAAATCCGTCTCACAATGTGATTGTAACATTTTGTACCAGCTTTTTAGAGCATTGTACAAACGGAATTCTTCAAACAATTAAAACCAAAACAATAGACGTGGTTTCAGTGGCAAACCACGAAGGGAAGAACACAGGGAGCAAGATAAGATATCACTACGGTAGCGTTATTAGCATCAATAGCCTTTACGCTAAGTAGTAGAGATTCACAGTTTACAGTAAATGGTTCCCTACAAGTACAGGCAACTTCAAATGGAGGGACGGTCTTAAATTGTAAGGGAATTAATAATGACAGTGACTGTTTTGGTTGCGCACAGTCACTTACGTCATTTTGTCAAAAAACGTACGTTTGAAGTACACATTGGTACAAATAAAGTACCGTTGAGTATGAATTTGAGGGTCAATCGGTTGGACATCTTTGGCTTTCATAATATTGTTTCAACCACTTAAAATTTTGCCGAGCTTGCGAAAGTCGACCGTCAAAATAGAATTAGCAATTCACACGGCCGGCGAGCGTTTACGGTAACAGAACTGCGGCGACCACATGTAAATAAAATGGTTGCAGACAGTAACTTTTTGTCGTTTTGTGAGCTCCACGGTGAGAGCACTTAGCCGCAAAATTGAAATTTAATCGTCTAAGTGTTACATTGAACTTAGACGCAAAGTGAAGCGAAGCCTATTGAAACTGAAAGTACTATAAGTCTCGTACGGAAATATTATAGCGCACGAAACGAAACAAAATTTTAAAATAAAAAAAAACCGACGTAAAAATATCGTTTGAAATTAAATGAAAAAAATGAGCGTCGTCACGCGCGACGAAATTGAGCCACGCTATTTACGAATCAACATACTTACCCTGACAGCGAAATGTTAGGATATTGGGCGAATCGGCGTTGGCCAAAATCGCGCAGTCAAATTTTTGTTCGGTTCGCGTTTTGTTTCGTTCGGTATTGTACTTTTGTGTCGGTTCGGTTTGGTGCAAGCGCCGACCGGTATTCCTTTGTACGAGTTGCACGCTGGTCCATTGCGATGAAATGTTGGTTTGCGAAGCGTGATGCGATTTTTTCGTCCGCCGAAGTATTCTATGTGTACAACGAAACGGCAATACCTTTGTACGGTGATATTGCTACGATCTTGCAACAATCCTGCCACATTTTGTTAGTTTACAGAGAGCAAATTTATGAGAGCACGTTATGGCAGGCGCACTCAGCGTGCATTTGGTCGTTATATTTAGGGATTGTTTGCTATGTATTGATTCCAGGTGTACTTGTTTTTTATCATTGTAGTGAGTACTGATTGAGTGTGTAGAGTTAGGAAATACATAATAAAAAATGTCTTCAGTGTGAATGTGAGTTAGAATAAGTGATTA
>JBBHKE010000897.1:0-86145 GCA_037447655.1 Zygnema cylindricum
CCCGATTTAATGTTAATAACTGTAAAGGAAGTTTAATTTTTTTTTCACGCTCTTGGTTTGTCTTTCCATAGTGGTTTCTAATGAGAATTTTTGTTTTTTTTTGTTTTTCATTTTCCTTCTTTCTTTATCTTTTTTAGTATTGCTACAAAAAAATTAAAAAGCCTATGGGTTCACAATAGGTTATCGATTTAGGATGGGAAGTGAAAAAAAGTTGAAATAAAATCAAGATTTTATGTTTTCTTGGGTCAAACAATTTGATATTTCTACTTTTTTGTTGAGCTGAAAAAAATACATTGTAGTCGAAATCAACTCATATCATTTCTCTTCTTTGAAAAAATATGAGTTCCTGATAAGGTTATAGGTTAATAAAGTTACAAAAACTAGTGTGATTACTGCCATTAAACAAATTTTTGGGCGTTGATCGTCTGTATGATGTTTATTGTGAATGGTAGAAAAAGAAATAACTGTTGTATTTTGTGTATGCATATTGTTAAACATTTCTTAAGTTGCGTATGCATAATCTTATTCATATTAAAAGTAAAATTTATTGGTGTGTTAATGTTAATTATTAAGTAAACATAGTTTTAATGTATTTATTTTGTGTATACTCATCTTAATAGTAAATAATCGCTTGCGAAGGAGCAAACTTGTTTCAAACTTTTTGCAACAAAAAAAAGTGACGCGCGATGAGCACCTTATAGCACCAGTTATTAACTTTAAACCGCTACACCGTGAATCGTTATTAGTGTTAATGTTTTTTTCGCCACTTAAACATATTTTCTCCGTACACAATTGTCCGATTGCTGATCTGACGGTTGCGATTGAGATTCTCAGCTTACGATTGGCGGTTTCAAATTGAAAATCGGACAAGTGTGTACGGAGAAAAGATGTTTTAAGTGGCGAAAAAATTGTTAACCCTAATAGCGATACACGGTGTACTGTACCGCCTCTAATAGCGGTACATGTGTACCAGAGAATCTGGTGTTGGTATAGTGTTGTGGACAATGATTGCAACGGTTGAAAAACTATAAATTTAAATGATGATATTGTCCAAATGTTTCCGCGAGCCAATGAATTGCTGGTCAACGATTCTGGACCAACAAAAGTTTACATCTATTAATAGAAAGTAAACAGAGTCGACACCTATGATAGGATTTTGAGTTTTGAAAAGTTTTATTCACGTAAATTGGCACCGCGCGGGATAAAATTTGTAAAGAAATATTTTTTTAAGGGAATTGATCATTGCAGTGACTACTTTGGTTGCCCACAATCACTTACGTCACCTTGTCAAAGATTGTACGTTTTAAGTACACATCGGTACAAGTAAAGTACCGTTGAGTTTAAATTTGAGGGGTCAATTAGTTGAACAGCTTTGACCTTTCAGTATATTATTACAACAGGTTATAATTTTGTCGCGCTTACGAGCGTCGACCGTCATAATAAAATCAACATTTCACACGGTCGACCAAAGTTTACGGTACCAATTTAAATTTACCGTCAAATTTAAACTCAACGGTACTTTCCTTGTACCAATATGTACTGAAAATGTACAATCTTTGACAAGGTGACGTAAGTGACTGCGCGCAACCAAAATAGTCACTGCGATGATCAATTCCCTATTTTTAATTGCTCTCCTCTTCCGTTTTTGACCAACTCCGCTCAGTTTTTGCCCCTCGAATAGAAGCTTTAGGGTGGCGTTCCATCAGACGAAAAGTGAGGTTGTTTACGGAAATCTGGACCTCTTCGTACAATGTCGTACTTCTTATTTTGTTTTTACACGCGAACAACATTACAAAGAATCTTGCCAATACTCTCCAAAGGTTTGCAATAATGATCGCTGGATGTTTTTTTCGCGAAGCATTCGCGTCGAAAGTTTATGTAAATGGTGATGTACCTCGAGGAGGTACATCACCATTTACATAAAAAATTGAGCCATGACACGTTGGATAATGAACATACGTGTCACGACATCAACCAACGAAAATCGAAAAAATTCCACACATGATATATACATTCAAAAATCCAACCTAAATCACAAAAGTAATCTCGTAACGAAACACTATTTGTGGAAGCGCTCATTCTCCACGCGAAAAAGCAAAAAATCTTAAAAAATGAGTTGGCATGTGACAAGCGTTTGCAAATAGTACAAAATTTGTGTGGTACTATGTCGTGGTTCCGCACGCACATGGTATTCAGATGAGATTTCGAGTTGAAGTTGGTCAGTGTAAAAAATATTTGACGATTTTAAATATGCGATCTTATCTTACGTGGAACCACTCATTATGAGCACTTGGATTACAAAGTTACAAACCCTGCGCGAAAGTACATCGTTCAAAATGTAGCATCTTGTAATGTTGGCCGTACAATTACAGAAAATCATAGAACGCCGCCCTTAGTCTTGCAAAACTCTGTTATTGTTATGGGATCACTGTGTTGTTGGCTTTTTTATTCTAAGAAATAGTTCCGTTTTTGTGATGAATTTGCTATTGTCAGTCATGACGTGCGCTCGTGGAGAATCTCATTGTTTTCTTCTTATTTTGAACAACTCCCATCTCCCCTCCTCTCTCTTTCTCTCTCCTCTCTCCCTCCTCTCTCTCACCTCTCTCGGTCTGAGTGTGTGTGTGTGTATGTGTGTGTGTCTGGCTTAGGTGCTTGTCCAACGTCTTCCCTCTTTCTTTGATTCTTTGCTTCTGTACTCCTGTGGACCTGTCGAATTTAGCCTTTCCCTCTATCCCTTCCTGTCTGACTTTCTCCCACCATCTCTCCCTGTGTATCCATTTATTTTTTTTCTCAGTTTGGCAGGGAATCTCGTTTGTGAGTCTGAGGCTTTCAGCAAACTGGAGGAAGTCTGTGGGATTATGGAAGATGTGATGGACTATGTGAGTCAAAATAGTGGATCTACAGCTTGCCAGACTCTTACTTGTTCCCAAGGGCAACAACCAAAATTAGTTTCTTCATCGAGTGACAAATGCGAATGTACGGGTTCTTTAACTGTCCAGATTCGGATGAATCAATTTCCCATGGGAGCTTTCACCAATGAGAGTGCGGTACTGGTTTCGAATTCCATCTCAAAAGGATTTAGGGTATGTCCCCATGTGCATAAGTAACGATTTTTTTTGTCGTTTTGCTGTAAAACTTAGCGCCGTACTGCCTAAGTTCCAACTGTACGAAGGAATCGCAAATTTGTAGAGTACAATTTGCGTCATCGTCTAACTTACGATGCACAAAAATTTGTCGTCTTGTGTTTTTCGACCCACTTTTACGACAAAATAACATCATCTTCAACCTTATCTTTAAAACACTTGCGCGTTGTGTTTTAAAACTAGGGATTTTCTATAAACAAATAGGAACATATATTCGCACGTGTAGTAATATTCAAAAATTTTCATACGATTTATAAGGACAAATAAAAGGACAAAATTCGCTATTTTTTGTCCGTTTGCATTCTATTACGACAAAGAAAAGTACACAATTTGTTTGGATTTGTCCGTTTTCGTCCAGTACGGATTTCTTTTTGCAGGGGTCTTCAAATTCAGATGCCATTTCACGTCGACCGGACAGGAGTCGCAAAGGCAAAGCGCCTCGTCTTCAACCGTGAAACGGCATAGGTTGGAATGCGCTACGTCTACACTGTCACGGTAAGACATGCGACGTCACAAGCAGTTCCAAAAATATCGTGCTAACACAGATTGTAGACGTTGACAGCCGTCACAGGTATTGTTGACGTAAACAATCGTCACATGCGTAAGTTACGATTTCATCATTACAGACATAGGGACACTTGAAAACCGGGTTCGGTGGATCCGCGCTAAAATACAAAGTAAGTTAGCTAAGTTACAAGTCCATGGGGATTAACCCTTAATCAGCAAGCTGCGGATTTCCAGCTGAGCGAAGACCACATTCGAGTATTTAAAAACATTACATTATGTATTATACTTTTGCATTTTTTTAAATACTGATTTCAGTGTTGTGGCATAATAATTGAAGTTTTGTATAACTTTTTTCTGCAGTTGACCATCTTGTGTCATATGCTTGACTATTATGTGAAATTTTGCAACCTAACCTTTTTACATTTTTTAACACGATACACCCCGTTTGTACCCAAATTGAGGTGGCTTGGGCTGGTGGCAACTCTTCTTCATGGTTGATGGAAATACATATATTCCCAATAGATGAAGGGGAAGAAATGAACTATGTTGGCCTTATGTGGATCATCTCAGTTTTAAATTATCAAAACATTTCACTCGGGCCCAAATTTGATCCCTATTCTATGGTCAATTTCACATTACCTGGCGCTTCCAGTAAGTTAAGCGGTTGAACTCTGGAAACTCCAGAGATTTTCAATACAACTTTGATTAAATATGTGTGTCTTGGTTCACATTTCATGTATATTTACTTTGTTTTTTAGCATGGATCCGGAGGACCCAGGTGCTAGATGTCCCTATGTGTAACAACGAAAATGTTACTTAAGGGTGTGACGATTGTATACGCTGACAATGCCCGTGACGGTTGTCAACGTCTACAATCTGTGATGACGCACATTTTTTTTTGTAATTGCTTATGACGTGGCATACCTTTTCGTGACATTGTAGACGTACCGCCATCCAGCCTGTGTCGTTTCACGGTTGAAGAAGATGCACTTTGCCTTGCGTCGCCTAACCGCTCGACGTGAAATGGCATCAAAATCTTGAGTCCCCTGGCGAAATAAAATCCGTACCAGGCACAAACGAACAAAATCAAACAAATTGTGTACTTTGATTCGTCTTACTTGAACGCAAACAGACAAAACATAGCGGATCGTGCACTTTTCGTCGTCGCTTGAATTCTTTGGAATTTTTTTGAATTTTTTTTACATGTGCGAATATGTGTTTCTATTTGTTTTTCAAAAATACTTTGTTTTAAAACACATCTTCTCTGTTTTAAAAAAAAAAAAATGAAGATGACGCTTTTTGGCGTGGCCGTGGCCGTGGGTCGAAAAACACAAGACGACAACATGTAGTACATCCTAAATTTGATGATGACGCAAAATGTACTTCTCATTTTCTCTATTTTTTTGTACGGTTAAAACTTACGCTGTACTGCTCTAAGTTTTACAAGAAAACGAAAGAAAAAAACCCTTACTTAGGCACATGGAGATGCACAAATAGGGTATGTCCCGATGTAAGCGATACTTTGAAAAAGTATTTTGGACTGTAGTCAAGTGTTCCAAACTACTTTGAAAAGTGTCCCTATGTGCGAAAATGAAATCGGAACTTAGAAATGTGACGGTTGTAGACGTAGGTACAACTTTGTGACGATTGACGACGATTACGAAACTTCCAACAATCGGTGATGCCAACAAGCGACGGTTGTAGACGTCTAGATTTTTGTAATTTGGCATATGTTTAGGTTTTTGTGACATTGTGACGCCATGCTCACTCGTGACAACGTCCACGTCACAAAATTCAACAACTTTCTGCCATGGCTATCCGATTTCGTTTTTCTGACTTTTCTCAATCGACTTGCCATAAAAATATACATAAAGGTAGTCAAAATAATTATTTTTTAAATATCTTTCATTTAATACCAGTAATGTCGTGCCTCATTCTAAAATGTGAGAGCTATAAGTGACATTGTGAGAGGGAGAGGGGAGAAGCAACGACGGCGCAGAATTCTGCAAAGGACCCATGAATGAAAGTGGAGGTCCACAGACCCCTGCATATTTTTTTCCGCACATGCTTGTCTCTTCCGTACATGCACGAGACGGGCAGGGAGAAAAATAGCGAGTGTTCTCCGTCATCCTAAATTTTACCACTCGTGTAGCACGTGCGTGGACTGTTTTTCATTGGTTGTTTGGGCGGTACTTTCCTTAAAATCAGGTCGCGAGGTGATTTTTTATGAAGTTAATGACAGGCTGTATTCTCTTGGCCGGGGGTTGAAAAATGGAAAACGCCAAAATTCGTTAACTTGACGACAAACATGAAGTGCATTGAAAGTATCGACTTGACGTTTGCTGTACTTTTAAAGAATTAATTTTCTTATACAGCTAAAGTTTTTCTCCTACGGAACTGCGTTTTGGGTGAAAACGACAGGATAAAGTCAATTCTTTAATACATGGGGACATACCCTTACTCACAAAACGACGATACTTCAACATTTGTGGAAAGCCAATGGGAAGCGGCCACGACCACCGCTTGTAATGATTGCGCGGTTCGAGAATTGACTTGATGGAACTCTATTTCCAGTTCCATTACCGAAAAATCGTGTCCAACAGAAGACCTGATCAAAAGTGTGAAAACGTGTGCAAACGCTTTAGGGTGTGGTTACATCAGGAGGTCTATGTAATAGTACAGACAGTAAAAATTATCTAATACAGAGGCCTAGTTTACATTGCTTAACATCTGTAAATAAGTTTTTATATACGTGGTTAAATTTGAGTGGCTCCACGTAAGTTGAGGATCCAATCTTTAAAGTTTGTTTCAAAATTTGTACGTGCCTATCGTGTACGTGTACTTTCGCAATTTGAATTTGTATTTCAAAACAAACTTCAAAAAATAGCCCTCGAAACCAATGAAGCTGGAAGGAAGGCAAAAATCGTACTATTTTTGGCAAGAAGGCATACTTCTTTTCGGCAAAGATTTTGCGGTCACCTTGTCCGAAGACACGTGACTTTGAGGACGTGTGAAATTTTATTTTTCGTCTTCGCACGTGTCTATCTTCCACGTGTAGCGATTCTGCAGCTTCTGTGATGGTGCACACACCTCCATGACGTAGGTTCTCCATTACAGAGGCGGATTGCGCGATTGCTTCGCGGATGAAAATCAAAGTATAATCGGACGGTCGACGTTTTCTCTCGGATCCTTGGAGAATAGTAATCTTATTTTCTGCGATGTTGTTTTAAAAAAACTCACGAAAAGATAGTACGGCATGTACGTACGGTCAAGAACAAAATTATGTATTGTAATAAACCTTACTTTTCGCCTGATGCATGGTTGTTCAAATCGTGTGATTTTTTCCTTTTTTCTGATTAAAACGTATAATTTGTGACTTTTGAATAAATCGGAAAAAAACGCGATGTACTTTCTGTCCGGTAAACTGAACGGCTAATTCACGGCAACTGTACGGAATTTGACGATAGCTGTACGGTAAATGTACGTAATTTGACGAAAAGATACGTTGCACTTCGTAGTACTTTATGTCTGGTAAACTGAACAGAAAATTTACGGAAATGTACGGAACTGTACCAAAATTGTACGAAATATTATGAAAAGATAAGGGAAATGTACGAAAATGGTACAAACTGCGGTACATGTGAGATTTATTTTTGTTTACATGTACGGAATAGTACGGAAGAAAATTCATTAACTATTTTTTCGATTTTTTCAAAAGGTTCAATGCGTTTGTTACGTATAATTCGTCGCGATTAAATCGTTCGCACTAAACGCCGTGAACAACTATGGTTTGTGCATGTTGATCACAGAACATATTATATGCATATTATATGTACCTCCTATAATGCACTACACAATGCACGATGGACCTTATGATTTAGGGTAACCTTCCATCAGGCGAAAAGTGGGGTTGTTTACTGGATAAAGTACCGCTTCGTACTAGGCCGTACTGTTTTTTTTTTTTTTTTACAAAAGATGTTTACTAAAAATTCGTTGAGATTCTCCAGACTTCCTTTGAATGTACTTCATATTTGTCGTCATCTTAACAAATTTTGGCATTTTCCTTTTTTTGACCCTCGGGCAAGAGATTCCTGCCCGTCAAAAAACTTCATAAAAAATCACCTCGCGAGGTGATTTTAGGGAAAGTACCACCCAAAACAACGAATGCAAAACAACCCAAGCACGCGACACACGAGCGGGAAAATTTTAGGACGACTCGCTATTTTTCTCTCTGCCCGTCACGCGCATGTACGAAAAATACGAGGATGTACGGAAAAAAACTGAAAGGGTCGCGGACCTCCATTTTCATTCATGGGTCCTCGGTAGAATTTTGCATCGTTGTTGCCTCTCCCCTCTCCCTCTCACACTATCACTTTTATCTCACACTTTTAGAATGAGGCACTACAAAAGTGGTATGAAATTAAAGATATTTGTAAAATAATTATTTTGGCTACCCTTCATGCATATTTTTATGGCAAGTAGAGCGAAAAAAGTAGAGAAAACGAAATTGGGTATCCATGGCTGAAAGTCCTTGAATCTGTGACGTCGACGTTGTCACAAGTGAGCGTGATATCACGATGTTACAAAACCCTAAACATCTGCCATGTTACAAAATTACAAAAATCTAGACGTCTTCAACTGTCGCAGTTTTTGGTGGCGTCACTAATTTCGTAGTCGTCGTCAACCGTCACAAAGCTGTAACTACGTCTACAACCGTCACATTTCAAAGTTTCGATTTCATTTTCGCACACATGCTGGATTCATACTAGAAATGGATGGTGAATGAGATGAAGAAAGAAATGTCCTTTTTTTTTGTTTGGACGTGAATTTCCCTTGACATCATCTCACGTCAACAAAAACGTCGCGATATGATTCATGTTGCCGTACAAGTAGTCGCCGACGACTCAAAGCTATCCGTACCAATCCATCGTACGGTTTATTCATTTAAGATATGACTTCGTGCTTTTTCAAAGTCGGAATTCTTGTCAAATTTGGACGCACTCGACCGTACGTTTTGTCCGTCGCTACGCTCCAAAAAGTATATTTTGTCTGTTGCTACGCTCCAAAAAGGTTGACAGCACAGCGGTCGAGCTGTTTAGCGCCTCTATATTTTGTTTTTTGCGTAAATAACGGTACGGAATCATTCATTTCTTCATCTCATTCATCATTTCTTTCTAGGTTGAATATAACAATAGGGACGCTTTTCAAAGTAGTACGGAACACTTCACTACAGTCCAAAATATTTTTTCAAAGTATCGCTTACATGGGGATGTACCTTTAGTTACAATATTCATACTATACGTACTTTTCCAATGTAGTGTGCATATAGTACAGGGTTACTGTATTAGAGCTCTTGCACACGTTTTCGCACTTTTGATCCTAGTTGTTCAATACGCGCGTTTTTTTCATTTTTTCCAGTTTCTACGTATTGTACATGACTTTTCAAAAATACGCAAAAAAACGTCTACTGTAAACTGAAACTGACCTTTTACGGAAAATAATAAAAAAAATACTGTAACTGGTAACTGTTAGATGTTTTTACGGAAACTGTACGGTAGTTTACAAATGAGATTCGATGCACGTTTCTATACTTTATGTTCAGTAAATCGAACAGAATGTACATGGATTGTACGGTAAAATAATGTGACGTCTACAAATATTTCCAAAAAGAGACGTTGCGGTGTCACACTATTTGAGCGTCGTGAGTTCAAATTTTGTACGGGCGTCTTCTTCAAATTTCAAAAAGAAGCCGCCATTGTTACTTGAACAGCTGAACGCGAAAAATCACAGTAGACACCATTACCGACGCCACCGCAGTAGGTAGTAAACTGTTAAATAAAGAAGATTTAGAGTAAAAATAGTTAAAGGACATATATGTATTTTTTTTTTGTTCAAATGTAATTGTTTTTGTTTTTTTTTATCAATGTGTTACGTCGTGCAATGTTGAATGATGAAAAATGGAATCTGCATATGGCCTGAACTTTGTTTTTTTGAAGTTGCATGCCCTCGGAGAGGTAGAGAGAGAAGGCCATGGCTGCTTGTCTGTGAAGGACATGCAATTTTGTTATAATAAAAATGTATTTCGCAAGATTTGAACCCGCGCCATATTATCATTCATTTCGCAGAATATGAACCTGCGCATGCTTACATATTATAGCATATTACATCATAACTGTCCTTAACCAGTTGGTGTAGATGTTTTGATACATAGAGAGGGTCTAATAACAGTTTATATAGATATTGTTCTTCACCGCTCTTTTAACGCAAAGTGTACAAACTGCGGTACATGTTCAATTCATTTTTTTTAAATGTACCTATTTGTACGGAAAAATTCATTAACGTTTTTTACGATTTTTTCAAATCGACCTCTCCAGTTTCTACGTATTCTACGCGCGTTCGAAACGTGCGTAAAATACGTTTTGAACCACTATCTACTTACCACGTACTAAACTTAGGTTTAGCTTTTTGTCGACACAAATAGTGTATCTAAGTATTTTCACTTTTCGCACATTAAAAGCTTAAAACCTGTTTTAAGACCAGACGCACTTTGCGTCCTGCAAGGAAAAGGAAATGTACGCCGAGCCACGTGGCATAAAGGTCCAAACTCAAACGTACGGCTAGCCTGTCAGCGGCGTGTCCAAGGCACGAACAAAGCCAGGGATGTGTGGTCGCAGAAAATCCGCCGGTGTTTTCTCCCAATTCGTTGCAGATTTCAGCTGTGCGACGCCAGCTGTAGGTTAACGCACTTTATAGCCGTCACGTCAGCGGCTGTTAGCGGTCGTTAAGATGAAAGCGTAAAGTAGACGTCAAATGTTCGACTTCCAATATGCGGACGGAGAGAAAGCGACTTCACAACAGTTCACATCATAGAACATGTGCCGTCGAATTCACTGAAAATGAACGTCAATCTTACGTTAATCCTCAAGTACAGTTATTGTAACTTTGTTAAGGGCCGATAGCTTTTCTGTACGGCTGAGCTATTGTACCGTCTGTGAGTGTGCCGAACCTGGCTTCGGATTGTGCTAGTAGAAATGTAAAATGCCGAATGCAGAAAGCTATAGTACAGTACACCTTGAATCGTTATTAGAGGAGAATCTTTATTTCAAAAAGTGCGATGGAAAAAACCATCAAAGTACAAAGGGTTTCAAAAAAAATAAAGGGGAAAAAATACTTGGTGCTAAAAAAATAGCCAAAGGAGACTAAGGGAAAGAAAACATGTGAAAACACCAAAAACAAACTAGAAAAACTGCGAAAGCCAAACAAAATTACTAAAGATGACACTATACAAATTGACTACATAACCCTAACCAACTAAACTCCACACCCCCAAAGATCGTGGATGTGGATTGGATCTCGTGGTGGAAGATATGGGAGGCCACGCCTGTCATCCGCCACTGTGCTCCGCCGTAGAAGGGCCGCGGCTTGCGCTCCTTGAAGAGCTACTGATACTCGCTGACGGTAAAAAGAAACAAGAAGGCTCGGGGGAGGGCTCCCGGAACCGCGGAAATCAAATGTCTCTTTGCACAGTTACGTAGGAAATCATCAAAGGACTTATCCAAAGTACCGAAAATTTTTGCAGCAAATGGCACAAATTGGTCCGCCGGGTCTCGGTGAGCGTAATCCTTTTCCTTAAAAGTTGTTGCGTCCCGAGCCGCCACGCCTGTATGCACCGCTGCGCGAGAAGAAACGTGGGTCCCAGTCGGATCCGTGAGTACGACATCACCCAAAGTCCTCCCAACCTCGTGGAGGAAAACCAAGTCAACCCGAGGACTCTGAAGGTCGTTAGACTGGGAGCGAGGAGGTAGTACATGAGAAACTTCGTGCCTCACGGTGTAACATGCTTCAGTGCCAATTGCAGCAATTGAGTCGCGAACCAAATCATGCGCAACAGTACATTCGCCACCCCTAAAACAACGTTGTAGGTGAATCCCGTCTGGGTCGATAGATTGAGTACAAACATAATAGGGTCGCCCAAGAAGAGCAGGGTGAGGCAAACCCAAGCGTAGACGTAGTGCAGAAGTGAACTGATCCGAAGTCAAACGAAGTGTCAAAAAAATCGGCGTGGCTTGCAACCACGCACCAGCCCCCGGTCCAAAACACGAACATAGTCGAGCACGCAATTGAGCAGAAGGTAGCGCGTTCAAAAGGTTAAGGAATTCAGCAACTGCCAATTGCTCAGTTATGCATTGTTGGAGATGGAAGTTGTTGTCCGAAAGAAGAGTTTGAAAAGGTGGAACCTGGTTTCGTGCATTGGGCCGGAGCAGTGCACGCGCTGAGAGAAGGGCCACATGAAAAGGAAAAAGCTTTTCCTCCACCTTAGGGACCACTTGGGCCAGAATTGGAACGTCATCGACGATAAAGCGAGAGGTGATGGAAGGTGCCACTGAAACTCTGAGACCTCCATTGGCCCTCAGAGTATGCAGATCCAAAAGAAGCTTATCTAGATAGTGCCGACTCCAAATTGATATAAACCCAAGTGACTGACCCCTTGACAGTCAGAACCCCAATATAGATTCACCCCTGTGAAATAACACTTTCTGTGTGGTCAGTTCCACCACAGAATGCAAAGTTAGAATATAAGATTTGGACACATTCACCCACTTTGACTTTCCCTTAGAAATACCGCCACCCAGGCAGACAAAAACTCTAACCGACTACACCCCTGTATAGCCTGGACTCCCCTGAGTCCGCAGCAACAAGAATCACTGAATTTGGTCAACTGAATTGATAGTTATGGCTGGCCAAAGTTTGCCATTTATACAGGGTGCTCTCTGGGAGAGGCAGCTACCTACCCAAAATTTATCTAAGTCATATTCCCTCTCTAAAACTCTATCTACTGAAGTACGGCACCAATCAAATTAATGTGTCGTACATAAAAGTACAGGTGTCGGTGTACTTTATGTACGGCCATTGTACGATATGGCCAAAATGTCGACATGTGTCATATCCGGATTTGTTCCCGTAATCTCCGGAGTTGCCGTAATCCAATGTAGTGTTACCACGTGTCACTCAATGTGGCGGTGATCGCAAACCGCCAAAATCGTACGCCGCGATCTCGGCATCTTTCGCGGCCGTCCGATCAAATTTGGATTTCAATCGTGGCCGTCATAAATACCTGCGCGATATTCTTTCCGGCGTCAAACAAACTGCGCGGTATTTATTTCGTATTCGTACCGTACGTCGTACTTTACACAACTGTTTCTATGCAGTATGCACATAGTTCTAGTTAAATGAATTAGTCGTACCGTAACTGTTTATATAAATATCATACCCCGTAATATCTAATACAATTTAGACTATCTGGATAAGACTACCGGCTACTGCGGTTGTAACAAATGGCAGGTACCAGGAACAAATCCTGGCTCTGTCAAAACTACCTTTTAGAGAAAAAACCCCCTATAAAACAACTGTCTGTCCAACTGTCTGTCTCCCTCTAGACAGCACAGGCAGCCATGGCTAACTCCTCCTCCAGTCTTCAGTGACTGCGACAAGTGTGGGGACTTGAGGAGGAGTTAGAGGCAGGCTGTCAATATCTACTATTTTGCTTTTTATTTTGCAATCTCTAGACCTAGAAAATACTTGAATTCCAACAGCCACCAAAGCCCAACTACCCAAATAGGCCGCCGGAGCAACACTAGCCATAGGAATCAAACCTAAGCCGCCATTAGAAATAGGGAGACTTGCTTGTTGGCGGGCAAACGAGCCCTCCGGCCGATCAAAAATCCCATGCCCAACGATGTGGTGAAGCACGCTAAAAAGTTTTTCGTCAAAGTCTTTTAAAGAAGACAAAAACGGAGCCGTTGGTGGGACTGTCCGGGCGAGATATAACGGACGTTGAGCAAAACAACGGGTGAGGATTGCAAAAGCCACTTGGGAGTCGGAGAGCTTAGGAAGGTCATCAGGGTGGGAGAGGTCCTCCAACAAAACATCGGTAACAACTTGGTTAACAAAGGATGGGGTTCCGATAGGGGATCCTAAAACTTTAATCCCCCCCGTTGAAGACGCAACTCAAAAACCCATAGGGACAGGGTAGTCGGAAGGTAAGCCTTGGGGGGACCACGCCACACATTTAGATGGCTTAACTGATAAGCCGATCTTAGAAAGTTCCTCTGCAAAATGGGCGAAGGCAGCCAAAACTTGGTCTCGGGGATCGACAATATGCGTATCATCCGCAATCAAAGGGAATAAACAACCAGGAAAAGCCGCAGCAGAGTCACTTAATGCTTGAAGGTGAGCCAAAGCAAAAAGGGGTGCTCCCAAAGGATCACCATGGCGAGTGCCAGTTGCAGATTCTAAGGTGGCAACATCACCAAACAGACCGCCTAGAGGAAAGATGAGGGGGCTTGGACGAGAATAAAAGGCACGCACAAAAGGGAAAATGTGGTTAATCGGCGATGGTGCATGCCTTAATTCTCGAAAGATAGCATTACGATTGACTGTGTTAAAAGCGTTGGCAACATCCACTTGAAGGACCACCCAATCTGGATGGAGATCCAAAAGAGCACGAAGGCCATGAACAACTGCCTCAAAACCCCCCCTAGTAGCAACTCCAAACTGATGCGGTGTAAAATGGTCATGGAAGGCCCCTTGAAGTTGAATACACATCGCAGGAGCCACCAAACGGTACAAAACTTCTCCAATAGCAATAGGGCGAATGCCGCCGGCAGGTTTCGAAACAGCTACAAGACGTGCCGCAGAGAGAAGAGGTACAACATGATGAGGGACGTGCCCCCGAGCCACCCCAGAAGCCACTTTAAAAAGAAGGTCAAAACCCTGAGAAGGGGTCTTAGGGGGAAATACATCCCGCAAGAGCTCATAAACCATGCCAGATGGGCCTCCAGCTGAATGATGAAGAGATCAAATCAAATCTTTTGTAAAAGCTTCTCGCTCCAACTCAAAAGACTCGAGTGGATCATGCACCTCAACGAAAGGAAGGAGCTCGTCACGGGCAAGAGGATGGAGCAAACGCAAAGCTTCAACTGTTGCCTTTGAAGACGGAGATGGGGTGAAAGGTCTAAGAGCACGAGCAACTCGAGGAAACTCTCCAGAACGACCAAGATGGACAGCTCGGTGTAGTCTCGCCGTGGAGCCTGGTAATGGGGCGTGAGCTTGGGAGGGGACATGGAAAGACCTATGGAACGATCCGTGTGCTCCTGTTGCAATGACTCCCAATCCCCCCTCAAAAATCGTTGGCAATGAGCTTTTGTCTCACGAGCCCCGCTCGCACCCCCCCTTGAAGGCAAAACCAAAACCCAAAGAGGAAACAAAAGAAGTAAGTGCCACGCCGCGTCATTAGCGATGTCTTCAACCAATAAGGCTAAAGGGAGTCGAAGAGCCGCTTGGACTGAATCACGAAGATTGCTCGGGATACGAGTGTACAATCGAGGGCGTGGATTGCCCAAATGGTAACACCCAAGAACGTCGAGGCGACGAACATATTACCAATCAGTCGGAGATGGTTGTTGGCGTACAATGGGTGGAGAAGGGTGGCCCTTATCTGGGGGGGAGATACCCTTAGGAGTAAGAGGACATGACTTCAAATGCCTCGACAAACCGTCACCCGCCACATATAGCCTTCCACACTGAGGACAGAGTACCCTAGGTGGACCAAAACTTGACGATGGAGGTAACGAAGGTGGTTGTGAAGAGGGATGGAATGCACTGGCTGAGAATGCTCCAAAGGTGGTTGTGAAAGAGGGATGGAATGGGTTGGTTGAGAATGCTTTGGAAAGTGGGGTGGATGGTAATGGGCACCAATGAGAGGGGGAGGCTCTTTGCTTAAGGATGGGGATGGAATAGGTTTTGTAGAAAGTATTGGTGGCGTGCCCTTATAGGGATGTGTGCAAGGGTTAGGAATGGTGGAGGGAACAGTGTGTGGGGGTAATTGTACAGTGGGGAGGGGGAGAGAGGTACTCTGGGAGATAGGCGACGGAGGGTTAGGATTAAGGGTCTCATCTGAGGTATTCAACCGTGGTCGAGCATGATCCGAAGAAGACGGCGATGGGAGGCGTGACGCCCGCCGCTTGTGAGGGGCCATAAGAGTGGGAGCCAGTGGATGGTGATCACTTGTGTTGTTGCATGCTTGGTTGCAGTGCAGAATGTTGCTGGTACCTCCGGCGAAAAATTTCTTGTTACTTTTTAGCGCAAGATATACGAAGATAAGGTCAAAAAACTGGAGGAGGAAGTGACTAAAAATCAATTTCCCTCAATACGAACTGGGTATGTCGAAAATAAGGCATTAACTGCGAAAACTCTGATCGTTGGCTAATGGCACGCCAAGTTAGGCGGTATTGTTTGCAAGAAATGGCTACAAAAATTAAAGAGGAAAACGGCTGAAATTGACGACTCCGATTAGTGAAAGACGGAAGAGCGGATGGAGCTGATTTTTCTATCAGCAGAAAGGTCTTGAAAAATACGTTCCGAAGAGTATCCGCACGCCAAATTTGACGCCGGATAGACGACGGGAAGGTCAAAAAAATCCTAGCGGGAAGCCATGGTCGAAGCTTCTGGAAGGCCGCCGGAGAAGTTATATGTGTAAAGAAAAAATTAGCGTCATTCATTCTAATTTAATGCCAGGAGACGTGGCAGATTATGGTCCACGTCCTTAAATAGTGTAATTTATTCTATTTAAGGTATCAATGTCAAAATTTTGGGGTGTAATAACGATTCATGGTGTACAGTACAATACTGTACTGTACACCTCCAATCGTTATTAGCGTTGTGTACGCTAATTCCATCCCGCTTTTTTTTTTTTATTCTCAAATAGAATTGTCCACGCTATTTAAAAAAGCCCTAATTCCTAATTAGAATGGACGATTTCTTGGAAAATTTTCAAATTCCCAATTAGCATAAACCACGCTAATTATTTGTATACGCTAAAAATCCTTACACGCTAATAACGATTGGCGGTGTACAGGACGGCTGACGCTGCCTTGCTGTCGTCCACGCTATTTTTCCAAGTACAGGGATTTGTCCACGAGAGCTGCTACGCTGTATTCTCTGCCACGCTGTCGTCAAAAAGCGCGCCGTATGTAAAGAAATGAAATCGTAACTTTAGATTGTGACGGATGTAGACGTGGGTGTAATTTGTGACGATTGTAGACGCGTACAAAACTCGCGACAATTGATGACGTTTACAAAATAGAGACGGTTGTAGACGTCTAGCTACTTGTGACATTGTAGATTTTTAGGGTTTGTGACATTTTGACGTCACGCGTACTTATGATAGCGTCGACGTCACAAATTCCAAAACATTCCGCTATGGTTTCCCGGTTTTGTTTTTTCGTCCGTTCTCACTCTACTTGCCACCAAAATAAGCTAAAAGAGAGCCAAATGATTCTTTATAGATCTTTCATTTGATACCTTTCTTGCCTTTTTTCATTGCAAGAATTGTGAGATAGACGCGTTGGTGGGAGAGGGAGAAAGAGAGAGAGAGAGGCGCTTTCACGGACTTCGCTTTTGCGAAATGGCGTCCGTTGGTCGAAACCCCCTCCACGGCCCCTGTACGGAAAAAAGCGCATGGAAAAAAGTCACGCACAGGCTGGAAACGTGCGGTGAGTTTTTTTTTTGGTACTCCGCGCTCAAAAATTGTAAAAAACTTCCGGCACGTGCGATAGCATCTGCCTATTCCTTTACCTCATGGAAATTTATTTAAAATCACCTCGCGAGGTGATTTTATATTAAGTTTGAAGATGAGCTGGAAGGACGCGAAATTGGGTCGAAATGCGCTAGACGACAAACTGCTTCGCGGTAGACGACAAATTGCAGTACATTTAAAGTTGTAAGATAACGCAACTCGTACGGTGTTAATTTCATTTTTTGGGTACGGCTGCGGATTTTCTCGTTTTTTTCTAAGTTATGGAGGAAAACGGCAGAAAATAACTGTGCACATGCGAAATTACCCTTAGTTACTTAACCTGTGTATGCATACTATACGTACTTTTTGGACGTAGTGTGCATATAGTACAGGGTTACTGAATTTGAGCGCTTCATAGTTGTTCAAATCGCGCGATTTTTTCATGTTTTCCGATTTTTACGTATTATTCGTGAATTTTGAAAAAATCGCTAAAAAACGCTATGTACTTTCTGTCCAGTAAACTGAACGGACAATTTACGGGAGCTGTACGGTATTTTACGGTAATTGTACGGTTTCTTACGGAAACGTACGAAATTTAACGAAAAGATACGCTGCAATTTACGGGATCTGTACGGTACTTTACGGTAATTGTACGGTTTCTTACGGAAACGTACGAAATTTAACGAAAAGATACGCTGCACGTATTAGTACTTTCTGTCCGGTAAACTGAACAGCAATTTCACGGATAACGTACGGAATTTTATCGTTCATGTACGGACAATTTCGAAAAGAGACGTTGCAGCGTCACACTATTTGCGCGCTGTAAGCTTGAAATGTGTACGAACGTACGAACATGTGTGTAATTGTACGAACGAAAAATTCATTATCGGTTTTTTCGATTTTTTCAAATCGACCTCTCCGATTTCTACGTATTATTCTCTCGTTTGAATCGTGCGTAAAATGCGATTTGAACAACGATGGAGCGCTTCCACAAGTTTTCGCACTTTTCATCCTACTTACCACGTACTAAACTTAGGTTTACCATTTTTGCGACACAAATAGTGCTTCCAAAGATTTTCACTTTTCGCATGTCAAAAGCTTAAAACCTGTTTTAGAACCGACGACCAGTCGCACTTTGGGTCCTTGCAAGGAAAAGGAAATGCACGCCGAGCCACGTGGCATAAAGGTCCAAACTCAATCGTACGGCCAGCGGCGTGTCTAAGGCACGAACAATACCAGGGACGTGTGGTCGCAGAAAATCCGCCTGTGTTTTCTCCCAATTCGTTGCAGATTTCAGCTGTGCGACGCCAGCTGGAGGTTAACGTCAGCGGCTGTTAGCGGTCGTTAAGATGAAAGCGTAAAATTGATGTCAAATGCTCGACTTCCGATATGCGGACTCGCGGACGGAGAGAAAGTGACTTCACATCATAGAACCTGTACCGTCGGATTCAATGAAAATGAACGTCGATCTTACGTTAATCCTCAAGTACGGTTATTGTAACTTTGTTAAGCGCCGATGACTTCCTGTACGGCTGAACTACAGTACACCGTGAATCGCTATTAGCGTCAATGTTTTTTTCGCCACTTAAAACATATTTTCTCCGTACACACTTGTCGGATTTTCAATTTGAGACCGCCAATCGGAAGCTGAGAATACTTCCTTTCAATCGCAACCGTCAGATCGAAAATCCGACTAGTGTGTACGGAGAAAAGATGTTTTTAGTGGCGAAAAAAACATTGACGCTAATAGCGATTCACGGTGTACTGTACCGTCTGTGGTTGTTTTTTCAGCGAAAGTAATGAATATTGTGCCGAACCTGCCTTCCGATTGTGCCAGTAGAAATGTAAAATGCCGAATGGAGAAAGCTACAGGACGGCTGACGCTGCCTTGCTGTCGTCCACGATATTTCTGCCAGCACAGGGATTTGTCCACGAGAGCTGCTGCGCTGTATTCTCTGCCACGCTGTCGTCAAAAAGCGCGCTTATGCTAAGGATACTTTCGGATTCTTCGATGCCGCGCTGCCCGCGCAGCAAAATTTTCGCAGCAATTTTCGAAGCGGTGCAAGTCGCAACAACTGCAAATTTTGGAACATACAGAGGTTGGGAAAACTTCATGGAGCATGCAAATTGCGTTGCATATATAAGATCTGACCGGACGGTGACGATCTACATACAGTACGGAGAATGCATAAGTACAGACAATTGTACAGTTTTTGTAGTTTTCTCTTTTCTGTACTCCTCTTTACAAGCCCAACTGCAACATAGAAGAGTTTCGCCCTCTTTGAATTGCAATAACATTTTTTTGTCTTTGAAAGTTTTGAATGTTTGAAGTATGGCTGAGTACTGTACCAGTTGATGGATTGTTGATGTTATAAATCTGCAACTTGTGACTACGACAAGTCGACAAGGAAGAAGGAGAATGGCGACAATTAGAGATTTTTCTGGCGATGAAGGAGAGGAGGAAGAAAGGAAGATAGAGGAGGATAATAGAAGGCGAAACCAGGGAAGAATAATTAAAAAGAAGGTTGAATTTCAGGACTTTGACTTGGAGGATATCGAAGGGAAGAGTGGAAAGTGGACAACCAGAGATTCATCTGGCGATCAAGGAGAGGAGGAAGAAGGGAAGATAGAGGAGGATAATATGGGCCGGAACCAGAGACGGAGAATTAAAAAGAAGGTTGAATGCGAGGACTTTGACTTGGAGGATATGGAAGAGGAGAGTGAAAAGAGGACAAGCATATATTTGTCTGGCGATGAAAAAGAGGAGGAAGTAGTGAAGATAGAGGAGGGTAATAGGAGGCGGAACCAGAGAAGGATAATCAAAAAAAAGGTTGAATTTGAGGACTTTGACTCGGAGGATACGGAAAAGAAGATTCGAAAGAAGACTAGAGCCAAGGTTCGGAATATTCGTGCAGTTTCTAAGATTGTGGAGAGTCGTAAGCGTTCAGATCGCTGGGCTACTGGCGTTTTTGAAGAGGAGTTACAAGACGAGTTGAGATGCAAAAGGACAGATGGAAAAAGTTGGCGTTGCAGATATGGTAGACTTGAGGGCTTTGGATTCTGTGAGAAGCATATCAAGGGTAAAAAGAATGTTGGAGTGAAAGTCAGTAAAGTTAGTAAAGTCGGTAAAGTTGGTAAAGTTAGTGTAGGAACCATAGGAAGTGAAACAGGGATAACAGATGGAAAAAAAACGATGTTATCGAATGGTGGTAGACCAAGGAATAGAGTAGAAGTTGTAACTGGAGATCATTCTGGACACATGTGGAATAACTCTGATTTGCAATCGGCGAAATTGGAATCGTCCATAACTGTGACAAAGTCACAAAAAGTTTTTACAGAAACTTCGCCATTTTCTAGTGATGAAACTGGAACTAGGAAGCGACGCAGGGAATTATGTGTCCCTGCAGTTGGAAGTACATTTACTGAATATGCCGAGTCCGGTAATGGAAGGCGGGTCAGTTCTCATCCTTGTGTCTACCACTGCTATTTTCAAACTTTTTATTAATTATTGAAAACTTTTTATGAATATTGATGATGGGACCTTGTGTTGTGTCAAGGAGAGGACGTGTTGAGTTTAGCCTTTGTTATGTGTCCGAATAAATGGCTTGTAAACTCAGCAAGAATCAGTATGTAATGAAGAAGCTGTTTTACACAGGTCATCTTGCAAAAACTGAGTCACAGAATCTGGAAAAGCCAATTTTTGTGTTTAGTATCTTTGCCATTGTTGTTATGATAATGGTGAATCTTACCTTTTCTGTTATGTTTATCAGTATGCGAAAAATTGGCGCCACCATATGTGCCATCAGTGCCAGAGGAGTGACAAGCTTGAGGGAGCGGTGAATTGCAGCAATGGCTGCAAAAAGACTTTTTGCAGACCTTGTATAAGCATATGGTAAGCCACATGGCAATGCTGGTCGCATTTAGCAATTTTAAGTCTGACGTGACATTTTTAGTGGCTTTGGATTTTCTTCTCAAATCTTGGTTAAACGCTCGTTCTTGTTCTTTGTGTCCTATATCTTGTCTTACGCGAACTTTTTCTTGTGAATTTCGTTAGTAATTTGCTGTCCTTTGATGTCACAATGAAATTTTCTGTTTTGGCAGGTATCCGGAGTATACGGAGGAGGAAGTCGAAAAGATGTGCTTTGTGTGCAGGAATAACTGTAACTGTAAAGCTTGCCTTCGCAAGCCTGTTGACTGTCCTTACGTGAGCTTCTTGCTTTTGTTCTTTCCTGCATTCCATGTTTTGCATTTTTGTTGGTTTTTTTCTGCTGCTTCTTTTTTTGCTGATGTTTTTTCTGCTGGTTCTCTTTTTCGTAAAACTAGTTGTAATTTCCGCTGTAGGTTTCAGGCCATCCTTGTGTTTGGTTAGCCATTTATCTTATTGAATATTTCAAATTCATTTCTCTTTCTTTTTAAACAGGCAAGTTCAGGACCTGCCTCTCTCTATCTGATTTCCACCAGTGTTTTGAATCGCTTTGACACACTATTCAGGCTCTCAAGTTAGCGGCTTCAGTTTAGAGGACACACATTTGCTAGTATAGAGAAGACTTAATGAGCTTCTTTTCTTGTCCCAACAGAAATCAGAGAATTTGCCTGAAACTGTTGTTGCACGCCACATGCAAAATATGTTATCTCATGTTCAACCTTTCCTGAGCCGTCTTTACCACGAGCAAAGGGAGGAGCTTCGTCAGGAGGCGGCAATCACTGGACAAGATGGTGAGGATTATTTCTTGAGCTGTTGAAATTTGGGTGCAACTTTTATTTTGATTTATTCCAACTTTTTTTTATTGTATTCGACATTTTATCATATATTGTATTTCTTTTAATGTACTGGAATTTATTTTCTTGTCTGTCACTAGTTTGAGGATGCCATAATCAATTTTCCTTGACCGTGGGCCTTTTTTTATGCACTTTTTTGTATTTTATTGGACTCACTTGACTGTCTTTACCTTGCAGAGCCCTTAGTCAAGTTTGCCCCTCAACAGGTCGATGAACGCACGTACTGGTAATTCATGCTTCTTTCTTTGGAGGGAGGTGGGGAAAGGAGGGGAGGAAGGGAGGGAGAGAAGGAGAGGGAAGGAGGGGAGAGATGGGGGAGAGGGAAGGAGGTGAGGGAAGGGAGGCAGGGAGTATTTTTTTGCAAAGTTTAGCAGATCAGAAAAATGCACTCTTACTGCTTAGGTTTTCATCAGGAGGCTTCATTTTTTAGGTTTCAATTTCAAACTTGTCCAGGAGTGTGTATAGTCAGAATAAGGGGGGAGGATATAAGAAAATGCCAACTGTTGCCCCACATTGTAGATGGAAGTTTGTATATGTTTTTCCCTTTCCCTTGTAGCGACAGCATGTTGTGGTTGAATCGTTCAGTAATACAGTTTTATGAGTACAGTTAGATACAATTACTAAAGAAAACTATCCCGAAAATTCAATTTACTCTCAAAACGATGTTAAAACTTTGATAGTGTTATAACCCTATGTCTGACGTAGTTTATTTGTTCTGGATATTGGCTGTGAGTTATTGCAGCAATAATTGCAAAACGTCTCTTGTGGATTTTCATCGCAGCTGTCCTTTATGTCAATATGACTTGTGTTTGTACTGCTGTCGTGAGCTTCGTGACGGTACACAGCCTGGTGGAAAGGAAGCACTCACCGCTGGCGTGAAGTTAGGGCAAAGATTGGAAGAGTTTTCAAAAACTGAATCAAAAGAGTCTGATGGTGAGAGAGATGTTGAAAATGGTAGCCGTGGTGTTGTAATCTGTCCAGAAAAGGCAGTAAATTCAAATCAGCCTGCAAACACAGGCCTATTGAATACGCCATTGCTTCCTTCATGGGCTATTAATAACGACGGGACGATTTCCTGCCCACCACCAGAGAAGGGTGGTTGTGGCAAGGCGAATCTGGAACTGAGTACACTGTATGAAGATAATTTCCTTGAACAGTTACTATCAGAAATTGAAGGCTTTGTTGGTAAAGCTGGCCCTTCTTCGCAAGAATCAAGTATGGAGTCTTGTGAAAATGGTGCAAATCCAGTTGCTTGTTCCATATGCTGTGAGCACGAACACAGTTTGTATGAAGAACTCGATATTAAAAACTGGTCAACATTGTCAGGTTTAGGCACTACAGAAGTAAGACTGTCGGAAGCTCAGGCTTCTGGAGACCAGGCAGTTGATAGTAATGCCCGGGAGGAAGGAACTTCAATCTCCCATTGGAATGTGAATGATCTGATTGAGGTGCAAAACCGGCATCAGTTGCGGAGGGCTTCAAACCGGGTGGCTCAACCTGGAGAATATAATGATAATTTTCTCTTCTGCCCTTCTACAACGACTCTGGGACCTGACACTAATGCTGATTCTCTTAAACATTTTCAAAAGCACTGGGAACTTGGAGAGCCGGTGATTGTAAGGGATGTTTTGAAGGCAAAAGATGGTCTCAGTTGGGAGCCGGATGTTATGTGGCGAGCTTTTCGGGAGTTCGGCAGTTATGCAAAGAACTGGACTGAAACAAAAGAAGTTCGGGCCATTGACTGTTTAGACTGGTGTGAGGTACGCATTTACATTTGAACTTCTCGATGGCATCGATGTATTTTCTGAAGCATCTTTTGGTTTTTCTTTTTTTTGCAATTGCAAGCTTCATTATTTAGTTCAGTTGTAAAGGTGTTCCTAAATATGATTCACCCCCATAGTGAGTCGAAACAGAGAATTAACATTCATATGAAGGAAGTCAACCTAGCTTTCGGCTGTTTGGCATTTTATCCCTTTCTCACTTTTAAAATGCGAAAAATTTGACCATCCGCTAACATGCACGCTTTGTTGCGTTGTTCATGATAGGTGGAGATTAACATTCACCAGTTCTTTGTTGGATATAAGGCTGGACGAATTCATAACAAGCCAATTCTTGGCTGGCCAGAAATGCTTAAGCTCAAAGATTGGCCTCCTGCTGCTTTCTTTACGAAGCGTCTTCCTCGTCACGGTGCCGAATTTATCAGCTCTTTGCCTTTTCATGAATACACTCATCCTGACAAAGGTGTCCTCAATCTTGCCACCAAGTTGCCAGAGGGTGCCATAAAGCCGGATCTCGGACCGAAAACCTATATCGCCTATGGATGTCGGCCGGAATTGGGTTGGGGAGATTCTGTGACTAAGTTACATTGTGACATGTCTGATGCGGTCAGCTCTCAGCTCCCTTTTCCTATTGTGGTCTCCAACTTTTTCTCGCTTCTAAAAGATCAATTGTTTCTGGTGTAATTACTATTGGCGATTCTGGCCAGTAATCAGCATAATCGAACAGGAAAAATGTTCTGACAAAATCGTACAATTTTCTGGAGGATTACTGTGATTACTGCACAGTAATGCCGCTTACGTATACTCAATGCCATGGTCGATGATGGTAGAGCAAATGGTTGCGCCCTTGTTGTCATTATCTTCTGACCCAATGGTTGAATATCCAGAGAGAAACGGTGGGGGGAAGAGGCGGGAGAGGGTGAGGAGGGTGGGGTGGTTGGGAGGGGATGGAGGGAGGATGGCAGGGTGAGAAGGCAGGTAGTGGAGTAAGGAGGGAAGAGAAAGGGGGAGGAGGTTCTGGCTTGACAAAAGTGTCAGGTCAAATGTGGCATTTTTAATGGCTAAAACTGTGCACGAAATTATCAACTTCTGTTCTTATCTTGCCTCTGTTTAATCTGGTTGGTTTTGCAGGTAAATGTACTGACTCATTTGCATGATACGAAACTCAAAAACTGGCAACTGAAGAATGTTAAGTCTATTCGGAGGAGGCATATGACAGAGCTAAAGGTAAAGGCAGAGGCGATTCGTTGTCGGGTTGAGGGACAGAATTTAGCGAAAACCGAGGCTGTTGGATTTTTAGAGGTGGCCCTGGAATCTGTTCAAAGTGACGAACAAAGCCGTGTAGAAGCTGAAAGGAGGACAAACCATGATGGGGTTGTTGTGGAGAACATGAATGAGAAGGGGATTATGCAGTTGGAGGAAGGCAGTGGGACTGTGGTGGAAATGGATACAGAGGTTCCAGTCAAGGTGAAGGAAGTGGATGAAGAGACAGAACCAGTATTCCCAGAAAGTGGAGGTGAGGATTGTGCCCCTTTTGAAGACGAGGACAAAATGGGGCATGCATTAAACGAAGGTTTTACTCAAGGGAATGACAACAATGGCACACAGCCTGCCCAAGACATGCAGGTTGAGAATGAAGAGTTGCCCAAGGGAAAAGATTTGAAGGATGTGGAATCGGATGGAGACGAGGTTATTGGAGGTGCTGTATGGGACATTTTCCGAAGACAGGATGTGCCCAAACTTCGGGAGTACTTGTCAAAGCATCGTCTGGAGTTTTCGCACCTTCACAGTGAGCCTATTACCGAGGTCAGGAAGTTTTCTCAGCCTTCTGTATATGCTGCCATCTCATGTTTTATTTTTCTTCTTTTCAGCCACATCTTCAAATTTGGTAGTTGTTTACTGTTCCTTCTTTTGTGGATGATTAAGGCTTGGCCTTTTCTGTAGCCGACCGTGGAGGGTATCCACTTCCATACTCTGAGCGTCACATGACCCTTTTCAAACCGTTTCATTTTAGTGATTGAATCAGACCGAGTATTAATTCAGGTTATTTTTTTGTATCACAGGACTTTATGTAGTGTTTCGTCTTGAACTTGGAAGAGGTTTAATGGTATGTGCAATGGAATTGATGGTGTAATTTGTGCTTCTTTAAAACAGGTTGATGATCCAGTTCATGATCAGACCTTCTTTTTGACGAAGGAGCACAAACAAAAGCTGAAAGAAGAATATGGTGAGTATAGTAAGTGAAGTAATTCGCATGCATTTTTAAATCATGAACAACAAGTATCGACGCAAAAATCTGAATAAAGAAAGAAGTTCTAAAAAGAATCGGAATTTTTGAGGCGAGTTTTTAAACTGTTCTTTTTCTCATAAATATTTAGATGAAGAATAAGTGAGGCGATCACATTTTTCCTGTTTTTAAGAGTGCATTAAATTAAATTGGTGAACGAACCAGAAAGGATGTGTAATAGAAATTGTGATAGTGGCCTGAATCGTTTTACTAGACTATCTGCACAAAACATGACTGAAGTCAGGCCTGTCCTTGAGAATTTATATGTGAAAGAAATTGGACCTTGAACACCGTGAAAAACATTGAGATTAAGCCATAAAATACAGAAAGATGAGCGTGGGACAAAAGAAATAATAAAAAAATGGAAATATCAATTATTATTTGTTTCACTAGTACTAGCTATTTTGTCACTTTGTTTTCAATTTTTAGCTTTCTTTATTGCTTCTTCGATAGTTCGTACCGTAGATTGTTCTCTTGCATGCTGAGTTCTTCTGCCTTTCTCATCTGCTGCTCACGTAAATTTCATGAAATACTTCGGATTTTTTTTCTTGACAAAAATTTTACAACTTGTTTGCTTTTATGCCTTATCAGGTGTTGAGCCTTGGACTTTCCACCAGGACAGAGGGGAAGCAGTCTTTATTCCAGCTGGTTGCCCTCATCAAGTGCGAAACTGGAAGGTAAGGACTCATGGATGCATTTGCAATAGTCTGTTTGCTTGTATGTTGCCCGGTATCTGAACCACAATTTTGTCAATTTAATTATTGAATACTGTACAGGTTTGGATTTTTACGTCGTTAAGTGATATATGCAGGTAAAGTATTGGGGATGTACCTTTTTGCATGTTTAGTTCAAGCATTTGTGTAAGTGATACATTACAGTTGTTTAAAATGTGGATTATGGATTTGTCTTTTAATGCAATGGGATAATCTCGACTACTAGGCTTAAACTGCTTACACAAACATTTTTGGCGCCATCCTGCTATTAGCACCTTGTTTCTGTCACTCTCCCCCAATCTTTTCCATGGAGTTTGACTGTTGATGAAGCATATTGTCTGTTGTATATCTTGGATAAAGTATCACGTTTGACTTTACGATATTCTCGATTGATTATTCTGAAGCCTTTCTATGTATTGAGTTTCTCTTCCGAAAGGCAAACATTATTAGACAATGATAACTCCAGTCGGTTGGATATGCAATTGTAGTGAATATCTTATTTGTTCTGGACTAGTTATGGGCTGAACACGTTTGATTTTCAACCTTTTTTTCTACCATTGTAGGATACCGAAACAAATAAATACTTGAAATTTTAGAGTTTTACGACTTTTCGATGCTACTATGTTATTGATACTTTTTGATGTCACTATGTTATTGATTTTTATTGCTTTTGGTGTGGGATCTTTTACAGTCGTGCATCAAGGTAGCTTTGGACTTTGTGTCTCCCGAAAATGTGGGTCAGTGTGTACGCTTAACTGAAGAGTTTCGGTTACTTCCGGAGAACCACAGGGCAAAGGAAGACAAGCTCGAGGTCAGTTTCTTAAAGCACCCTGATGAGGAGCTTGACTTTTTGTTTATTTATGCTTTTACTTATTCCTTTATTCAAGCTTGCCCAAAGAATGTAATACTTCTTTGGGTCGGTTCGTCCCTCTTGAAGGTTGTTATGGAGCTGCTTTTTCTGAAATGTTCATATGATCTGGTATTTGTGTTTCTTTTTGTTTTGGGGACGAGCCTCGTCATTGTTTCGAGTTCACATAGATTTGACTTTCCCTCTTTCTCTGTTTTTGTTTTCAATTGAGGTTTGACTTTTCCTCTACTTTTCCTAGTTGTCTTTCGATCTCTCGACTGCTTTAGACAACCTTGTGTTGTCATAGTACGATATTCTTGTAATATGAAGGTTGATAATATGCAGATTTAAGAAAACAGTTTGTATTTATGTGATACGAAGGTAGTTAATATGCAGATAAAAGACGAGATATTTATGCAATATGGTGCTGGATAATATTTTTTTTTGCAGATTAAGAAAACTGTTTTGTATGCGGCAAAGAATGCTGTGGAGAAGCTGAAAAAGAGTGGAGTGAAGGGAGTTTTCAAACCGAAAAGACGGTAGAATTTTTTTGCAGAGTAATTGATAGGCTGGACAATGGGTTTTAGGGTTTTTACAGTGTATGGGGCTGGGTTTGAGAACAACATAACAGAAACTCCTGAAACGATTCGAGGGAGGCATGTTTGGGAGCAAACATACTCCGTATTACTCAGTGTTATAGGGATGTGGGCTTGGGAACAACGATATCCTGAGAACTGCAATAGAATCCCTTTATAATAACCAGTTTGTTGACATTACCTTCTTACTAAAAGACAAGACAAAGACAAGGCCGAACAAAGACAAGGCTCATTTACGGCATGTTTAAGTGTAATATGTTAGTGAGGGAGAAATGTCCTTCTGTTACGTTACATTAGTAGTATACATGTCTGGACCAGTAACCACTACTGGGTTGAAGGAGAGAAGGAGAGCACAATGAGTATCTCCTCAACGCGGGAGGCTCTGGTGACTTAGTTTTGAGTTGCGGTTTGGGCTTTGTTCTTGTCTGACTACAGGACAAGTTGTCCTTTCAGTTCAGTAGTGGACAACAGTGTTTTCGATTGTTGTCTATGAATAGTGTAAACCAAGTTGGTAGTTGCCAGATACAAGTGTTGGTCAGTTTGCTTCAAATATCCTGCAAATAGCTTCTTACCTCTTCATAAAGCCCTTTTTGTGCACTATTTTGTAAGCTATTTTGTGCACTCTGGCAGTAGAGAAATTTAATGTAAGTAGAGGAATGTGTTTTTAACATTCTGCTTGCGCAACTGGTATACTGTGATTAGTGGGAGCTTATCGGTTTGTCGGTGTTTTGCCATCTTTTGAAAAGCAATTATGGTTTTAGATGCATTTTGTGATAGGAAATATATAAAAATATGTAATACTAGGAAAGTATTTTGTATGACTTCGGTTTACTGATTATACATCCAGTCACTAATATGTATTGCAAACTCTAAGATGCACCAAGTATCGATATTAGCGTGTGCATATCGATATTAGCGTTCATGTTTTGCTGACCCTTCAACCCTATGTTTTCCTGTACACCCCTGTATGTTTTCTTTTTGGATTGCAGCTATTAGAAGGTAAAAAAATTTATCTTTCCATGGCAACTTCCAAGTTGATAATCCGACAAGTGACTGAAAATTTAGTTTAAAAGCCAAAGGAAATCCAGGTTGAACATTGGAGCTAATAGGGAACTATGGTTCTAGTTCTGTTTGAGCACCATCATTCTAATTATTGAGCCGGTAAACCCCCTCGGGGAGTGTTTTGTAAGCAATATTGCTTATTTATATTAAATTGCTGGTATATATTGTGGAGCATACCGACAGACTTTGAAGGTGAGAACCAGCCCTCGTGATGAATTTGATACTATTAAGGACATCAATGTTGATATATTTCTCCTTTTGAACTTCAATCTCCTTTAGAACTCCAATCTTCAATTTTCTCAGATTTTGTTGCTCTTTCGACTTGCCATTGGGTTTTCCACAATTTTCCCAGTTTTTGTAGATTGGTTTCTTTTTACATGTTCACATTTGCTTTGCCTTTTATTCCAATCCTGCCGTTTCCAGATTGCCATCACAATTTTTTCGATATTCTTATCATAGCTATTTGTATAAGGTAACAACCCTGTAAAAGTAACGTGGAAGTGTCCAAAAACGGTTTTCAGCTTCAATTTTCCACTCCATTATTCCTTTTTTCTCCTCTAGTTAGATTGAAATCTTAAAAAATATAGTTAAACACAAAGATGCACTGAAGGATGAAATCCATTGCCGTTAGTCAATACTGTCAATATTCACCAATCAAAGGCCTTGAACTGAACTCAGAAGTATTGAACAATTCAACGAAGGAACGAAGCACTTCCTACCAGCTTCTCACTAGAGAAGTAGAGCAAAGTATACTTCAAAAAATGGTGGGAAATGAAAGCAGGCGCCATATGATAAGCCGATTACTGACACAAGACCACATTAACAACCGGACAACAGCAAAATTCGAAAGCGAGTCAATTCTTTTGAAGATTTACAACAGAATTGATTATAACTGTATGAATAATGTCACCATATAAATAATCACTGTGCCAACTTTGAGGATACTCGGCTTTTCAAACAAACCGACATAGCAACACTAAATCAAATAGACAGAAAAACAGAAAAACAGAAAAAAAAACTGACATACCTGAAATAAACACAGAGACAGAAACCCAAATCTAGCAAAAAAATGTCCGAGTCTCATGAATATCTCGAAAAAGAAGCAAAAGCACTAAATGGTTCTCAGTTATACGTTTTCAACAATTAGAAACGTAGTGACAACTACAAAACTAAGATCCAATCAATGAATTGTAAAGTTTTTCAGATACAAGGATAGAAAAAAATAATCTTTATGCCTCTGAGAAACACTGAATAGTGGAAAAAAGACCACTTGAAAAAGGACAAAAGACACTCTATTGCAACAACCTGGAGATCTTAATAAACTTAAAAAAAAAAAATTAATATATATTAATTACATATAGCTATGACAAATTATATCATATTTTTTCTTTTATATGAAAAAAATGGAGCCCTCACTGTCAAAAGGCAGAAGCTTATAGACTAACAAAAATCCTTACCTTAGTCAAAAATCCTCAGTCAGAAATGAAATTGGTAGTATTGGGCGATTAGGCATAAGGCCTTAATTAGAAGTTCAATTAAACTAAACTCCTTATTCACACTAAATATGGGTAATTCATCTTCCTCAAATGTCAACTGAAATGAAATGCATCAATCCCAAAACATTGACAGAGAATGTCCTTAGGTTTAACCTCGCGGTACCAATTTTAGCTTCATTTTCCCAGAGAAAATTTTTCATTTTTCCATTTTTCATTTTGTCATAGTTCCTTTCACGCAATGGGAAAAAAGTGTTGAGGAGTGTCATGAAAAAGTGGCTGATTTTTTGCATTTTACCGGCGTTAAAACGCCGATAATATCAGATTTTGATGGTAATTTATTACCGAATCTCGGTAACTCGCTTAGAAAAAAAAAAGCTGCTGAAACTGTTTTATTTCAGCAGCTTTAAAGGGCGCGGATGGTGAATGGATTTTTTGAGTATCTTTTTGAATGAACTGAGATTCGTTCTTATGCTCGTTCCTAAGCTTATTCATGAGCTCAGTCATAAAAGCTCATTCATAAGCTCATTGATAACCTTCTCTCAACCATGTGTCTCTAACCATTTTGACACAGAAGGGACCACCTTTGCCAAAACCAGACGAAATTCGTCCAATTGGACTGTAGTGACTCCATGGTCTCTTACACACCATCGGCAGTTAGGAGTTGTGTGACATTTATGTTCCGGCCAATCAGAATATCCTCCAGCAACAAGACAATCGTTTGCGTAATACGAGTTATTGACTCGTGTGTTGAGCCACCATTGGTAGTTGACTCCGTATCTAAAGCATATCCTGGAACCATAAAAAACGACAAAACGAAATGATAACTCTCAGGAACAGTTTTCTTACGTGCTAATCTTTGCAAAGAAATGTGTACTTCCTGTTTAAAGCCATAGAGGAATTAGACTATCAAGTTCCACCCATGTCATTGAGTAAATGTACATTTTGTGGGTAATTGAGGTTTCTGTAAGAGATAACCGTACATAGTTATTTGCTTTTCCTCACAGTAAAATGAGAAAAAAAAATAGTGTGAAGACCTTTGTGTGCAAAAGAAACTCACCGCCTGTACACTCCATAAAAAAACTTGTAAGGAAAAAGTTCGATAGCTGTTACGCCTCGTTGTAACATGATTGTATTGCTCATAGCTGCCCCATGCATTGACACATATAGAGCCGTCCTATGGAGAAGTCGAATCTGTTCCTCAAATGATAGTTTCTGAAATCTCACCCAATCCCTCAAATCAAACCTTAGTCGGAAATTTCGGATTTGTCCTTTCCGCAAAACCCAATCTTAGTGTATAACCTTTGTGCCCAAGTCCCTTGACTTATAACTACTTAGGCTAAAATCTTACTTGATGCTCAGCATTACCTGCACTCCAACGAACGGATTTGGCCTAATGTTTTCAGTTTTCAAATCTTTTACAGGATAGAAAACTTTAACCTCAATACAAAAAAAAATTTGGTTGCAAAGTCGTACATTCGTACTCAAAAACAGTACAGCTATTCCTAGAACATGAGTTTCAAGAAAGGTTGATGGGAAGAAAAAGTTCATATACAAACAAAACAAAAATATGGTTGTGACGAAAGTGGATTAATTACTACTATTTTTCCAACTTAGGCTTTGGAAATCCTTCTTTCTGACCCTAAGGCCTGTCAGAGCTGTACATAAAAAGTCTCTCAACCATACCTCAAGGACAACCGTTTCAACGGGTAGCTTTGGAAAAATTTTCTGCAGTAATATCTTGATATCTTCAATATTTGCGATAGTTCTCGTGTGAAGACGTTGTACCAAAGTAACTTGGTATCTCACTTCACCATGCTGACCAGTTGCATTTTGAGCTTTTGTTTTGTTTTTCTCCAACTCCTGACCTGCAAAAATCAAAACATGAATAAAAAGTGCCAGGAAAATCCAACACCTGACCTGCAAAATTTGGAACTTGAATAAAAAAATACAGGAAAAGATGCGACAAATAAATCCTAAATAGTGACGACAACACAATATGAATAAAATGTGTTGTTAGAGATTGGACAGCAGGCATACAACAGCAATTTCGGAAGATAGAGAAATCAAAGTTTTTGTGAATAGACAGTTTGTGTGAATTTGATAACATCCTAGCTCCTGCACTTGGAAATCTATACTGTATGTGTACAGTACACCGTGAATCGCTATTAGCGTTCATAACGCTAATTCGGCGCCCCCAAATTTTGACCCAAATTCTCAAATAGAGTTAATAATTCTAAAAAGTTTTTAACGTTATGTTAGGTATCACAGTTATTAGGGTTAATAACTGTAATATAGTGCCGTTTTAAATAGTGTGGCGTACGGACCATTCAGTTCTGTACCATTTTGTACTTTAATAAGTAAAAAAGTACAGAAAAAAAGTTAAATACAATCGCGCGCGCATGTGAATGTGCACTCAAAAAACGTGTGACAAAAAGTGTGACGTTACACCATTCATGGTGTAGCGTTAACATTTAACTGCGTGAAATTGTCGGCACATGCAGATGTCAGAATCACGCGAAGGCGTACGATTTCGAGCATTTTTTACGTGTAAAGATCTTAATCGCCGACAATTATTACAGGGGAAATCCCAAATTAGAGTTATTGATAAATTAGAGTTGATTTTTTATTTATAAAAATTGAAAATCCCAAATTTACTTTAATAATGCTAATTGTTTTTTAACCCTAATTATTTCATAACGCTAATTGCGATTCACGGTGTATTCTCCTGGGTTTATTAATAAAACATGAAGGTCAGTTCGCCTAATATAATGCCAAAATGGATCCTAAAAAGAAAACCTCTTCTGGAGTCTTTCATAGGCAATTCTTACGATCATACCTTCTGAAACCTTAAGTAGTTTCCGCAAATTTTTTCCAGTAATCGACATTTCACGAGCGCCAATTTTCCAAGCATTAGGGCCTCCATATTCCTCCATCCCTTGAGACCAAAAATGACTATGTTTTCTACTCTCACGCAAGAGCCTTCCATTATTTACTCCACTCACAATACCCACAGTGGCTTTTTTATCCAGTATTCTATCCTCCAGTTTTGACCTCTTTCTTTCTCCCTGCTGCCCCCTGTCTTTTTGAGCAACAGCCTTTTTCCTTTTCCCTCCTGTTGCTGACCCCATTTCTAAAGCTTCTTTTACGTCCTTGGCCCCTGTCCCAAATGATTTCGTTCCACTTCCCACTTTCTGACGCCTCCTCTCACTCTTCATAAATTCTTCCAGACGTTCCAACTCTTCTTGCGATCTGATTGTTAACCCGACTTTTTCATAAGCTCTCTCTCGAAGGTGGTCGGCTGAGGTATCTGTATGGGGAATGTTGAGAAGGAAGAGGGCGTTATGAAAACAAATATTGAAGGGATAATTTTTCCTTGGAAGAGTGCGTGCCTGGGTTCCGAGAAGAAGACGAGTAATTCCAACAGTCCAAGACGTGACTTTACCACTGCAGGAATGAAAAAAACAAAAAAAAGAGAAAAAGAAAACGAGGAAAAGAGAAAAAAAAAAAAAGAGAGAGAGAGAGAAACATATCAGATGAACGTGACTTTATCACTGCGGGAAAGGAAAGCAGCACATGTGATGGAACCAATTCCCTATGTCTCACCTACTTGCGGAATGAATTTCCCATTAAAAAAAAAAAAAATGCCAGATGGCATGTGATTCTGTTGATAAGAATGGCATGAAAAAATTTGATTTGACGAAGTTGACATCAAGGGAATGGAGATTTGCCATAAGAATGGATATAGTCTTGAATATAAACCCCATATTTATGTACTCTCGGTCTTATTAAGTTTCGAACAATCCTGAGTTTAAGCAAAGAACGGCCTAAAAAGCTTGTCTTAAGAGCTCAAAACATCTCTTAATTGAGTAGTTAACATGTTGGATTTGGCACTCTAACAACCGGTACGCGAGCAAAGAAGGTCGACTGTAACTTAATGGAAAGAACAAAGTAACATTTATACCTTAATGGAAAGAACAAAGTAACATTTGGCGGGACAGGTTGTGGAAAGTTGTCTCCTTCTCCCTCTCCGGATTTTTTAAATAAGTGTCTCGCTACTTCTGACAACCCCCCCACTAATTCCACAAAATGGCCCAAATGTGAATCTCGAGAGGAAATAAGAGCCACTGGTATCATTCCACAACCAGACTGGGCTTTTGTTTTTTTGTGCCAGAATAAGAAAGGTTGATACCATGGTTGACAATCATTAGTAGAAACTGCTCCATCCCA
Organism: Zygnema cylindricum; assembly: GCA_037447655.1. Lineage (NCBI taxonomy): Eukaryota > Viridiplantae > Streptophyta > Zygnematophyceae > Zygnematales > Zygnemataceae > Zygnema > Zygnema cylindricum. The sequence continues at coordinate 35,012 of JBBHKE010000897.1, forward strand.
ATAGGCCTGAGCTTCATGACGATGAACAAATTTTCCAACTTTTTGTTGAATAGTGGGCAAGTCATGGGCGTCATCTCCCATATATAGACTCTTCTTCAGAGCCGTGGGAAACGCCATCTGCAAAAAAAAATCCACAGAAAACTTAGATACTACTAACCACCTCTTACAATATTACCTCTAGAAATAACATTTCATTTGTGTACAATGATAATTCATACACTTTAGTCTTCCAACAAATGACATAGCTTTATTGGCAACTTCACTACGCATCTTGAGCAATTTAATCTAATCTGACAACTTCAACAGAACTCAGGCTTTACTGTGTGCATGTATATGCATAATATAATATAAGTAATGCAAATATATACACAAGTATATAGACATATTATACACACACACACTCTATATATGAATATGTATACACAAATACACCTTATGAAGAGTGGGGATATCTTCTGAGAAAATCCAGAATTGGACATGACATCATACATGATTCCGTATGGAAGAAAGTAAATGAATGGAATTGATGGATTGATAAATTGATTATAGATACATGATGGACAGCACAGATAACAATTCCATATTAAAAAATCCGAGATGGTAAACCATCCGAGTACAGGACTGGCATAAATGGCAAAATGAAAATTTGAAATGAAACATGAGGTAAAATAACAAAAAAGATCGAGCTTGCTAAAATCATCCATGGGTGGTAAATACTCTAATGGCTGTTTCTGTAGGTATGAATCATGTATTTATATCTCTGATAAATTATAACCTACAATCAAACTGCAGGAAAGGATCAGCCTGTGAAGAAAACTATGACGGAGGAATAAAATTATCACTGAAATGACATGTCCTTATAATGCATGTAGATTCTGATTTTCTAACTACAAGAATTAGAGGCAGTAAGAAACGCTTGCCTTAAAATCTGATTTTTTTTTCTGCGGAAAGGAGAGGTAACAAACATATATACAAACCTCAATATCTGAACTCCTTTCAACACAAAGGAGAAGTAATGAACAGACGAACACACACACACCTTATGAAGAGTACAGACATCCTCTGAGACATCCAATTCAGACAAATTCCGATGTGCATCTCGAGCAAACCAAACTCCCTTATGTCGATTCAAGGAGGGACCAAGAACTCCAGGATTGTAGGCATAACAGACGTCTTGAAGAACCAACAAACAAGCAAAATCGTCCTCTTGTTGTGCCACGTGGACACCTGGTTGGGAAGGCAATGGAGATATCCTCCACATGTAATTCATGCCCAGTAAGAGGCTGTAATTCAGAAGTATTTAAAAGAAAAAGGAAAAGAAAAAGGAAATGGAAAATGAAAAAAGAAAAGGAAAAGAATACAGAGGAAAGAAAAAGAAAAAGAGATAGAAAAAGGGAAACAAAGAAGAAAAAAATGAGATTAAGGAAAATAGAAAAAAGAAGAATCAGACGTTGCGGGCTGTACTGTAGGTTGTAGAAAAATCAGCTGTAAAATACAGATACAAAAACGATTTTTTGGGTTTTAATTTTTTGCTTTTGCGCAAAACGCGTGTGAATGATGCAAACTTTCTTGGTTGAATTTGAGAGGTCGCAACATGACAAAGCTTACCTTCCGAAATTATGGCTCTCCCTACCATGAGCCTGACTGGTTTTATTAGTTAGTCAAGTTAGTTAACTTAACTAAATTTTAACTACATTCACAGTTGCTAACTATGACTATTAGCAACTAACTAAAATTGTTGGATAGTTGCTTCTTCACTAACTAACAATGAACAGAATGATCTCGGGCGGAAAATCCAAAGGATAAAAAGATGACGAAGTGACTACCATATCCAAAGGATAAAATGATGACAAAGTGACTATTAGAGGATAAAATGAAGAAAAAGTAACTACCAAAATTCAAAGGATACAATGATGACAAAGTGACTATCCAATCACTCTCTACAGAAGACAAGATTTGGTTCAAGTTTGAAGTTCGAAAAGTATGCATGTTGCCGGAGATGAAAAAAAGTCCTAAATCAAGCCAAGATTCACCAAAATTACTGTCTGAATTTTAAGTCGAGTTATTACTATTATTACCATTATTAATCTTAATAAATTGGTCTACATTAACTATAAGTCACTGCCGTTATTATTCATAAAGAATCTACTCCATTAATTACAAGTCATTAGTAGTATTATCATAATATATCTACTCCACACTAATTATGAGTCGTTACCGGTATTACTAATCTTTACTATTGCAACGACATAATCCTTGTCATCCTCAAAAATGCTAGATGCAGCAAAGGAAACTGACATTCAGTTTAAATATTCAACATGGTTGAGAAAACAATAGTAGAAACTGAGACATATTAAAAAGGCTCTTTAACAAATTTATGAAGCAGATAGTAAAATCCCATAATATAGACGGCTGCAAATAAATCATACTAATAATAGCACAACAGATCCATGCTCAAAAAAGAAGATCGTCCCCTGCAATAATACATTGGATTTACAAAAAAAAAACACAAAAAAATAGTTGCCTTCTTCAAAGAATCCAATTAGAAACCAATCTCTCCCTCTCCCTCTCCCTCTCCCCCTCCCCCTCCCCCTCCCCCTCTCTGTGTGCGTTAAAGCCAGCAAAAACAACAACAACAGTTTCAGACGCACTTGGAATGTTGCCATATTTCAGTCGAAAAACCCGCTGATTCGAACTTCCAAGTAAGCGAGGGAATTGCCACAACAGAGATGAGACCATAAATTAAAAGCAATCTAATCAGACGTCTACGTATTGTCACAGCACGAAATCCTCCTTTTCCAGGAGTGGATTGCTGCCTTACTGCTCTTCCACTCGGACTCAAACGACTGGCAGAAGACACCCTATGAAACCCTCCTGCGGTGTTAATAGGAGAAAGCATGGGGAAATAAACTCAATATATCTACTTAAGATGCTGCAGCCAATCAGGTAACAGCATAAGGAAATAAACTAAAAATATCTACTTTGGATGCTGTAGCCAATCAGGTAACAGCACAAGGAAATAAACTCAAGGTTTCTACTTTGAACGCTGTAACCAATCAGGTACCAGCATAAGGAAATAAACTAAAAATATCTACTTTGGATGCTGTAGCCAATCAGGTGACAGCACAAGGAAATAAACTCAAGGTTTCTACTTTGAACGCTGTAACCAATCAGGTACCAGCATAAGGAAATAAGCTCAAGATTTCTACTTTGGACACTGTAGCCAATCAGGTAACTACATAAAGAAATAAACTCAAAAAGGTTACTTTGGCAGCTGGAGCCATGAGGAATTAGACTCAAAAAAGTTTCTTTGGAAGCTGCAGCCAATCAGGTGACAGCATGAGGCAATAGACTCTTTGAAATTACTATGAAAGGTGGAGCCAATCAGGTGAGACATCAGCTGCAAGATGTTTGCAGCTGACGTTTTTTCAGCAAGAGGTGTTTTGACAACATTTGAAAGATATGGATCAAGGCAAATTAAGCAAAAGGTTACTGGAAAGAAGATCGTTCTTTGATTGAACCTGCAAGGATTAATTTTATTATTTTTTGGCATTCCAGGAAGGGAGAAGACTGGAGATAAAAAGGAGCAGACTGGAGGTAAAACAAACCTCTAGATGACACATGGCTGCATGTGGAAAGGACATTTGACATATCATGCGAATATTCAAAATTGTAAGGGCAACAAATCAAGTGTTTCAAATAGTGTTTTCGTAGATAGACTTTAAAATTTTTCTGCACGATTCTCCACAGTGATTTAGGCCATGCCGGCAAAATTCCATTGGCCCTCCGTTTCACGGCAGAAAGTTAAAGGACCCGGGAACACTTTTTTCTGGCAAACAAAAACAATTCGACCAATAGAATTCTGTCTTCGTTACCAAGTCAGATACGACAGCCAAGCGAAAGGCTCTCCTTATAATGACATTTGTTCTAATTATTAATAGTGTTACTACATGAACTTCCACTGACCTTCTGAATTTGGCGTTTTGCACAGGAATTTGACAGGTTCCTGAATTTACTTTAGATAATAATTTCTGCCTTAATAATTAATACTGTCTGTATCTTAAATTGGCGTTTTTTGCAGGACTTTCACGAGATCCTATTTTTACTGTAGACAATAATATGCTGTTAAGCAGTACATCTGAAATCGTGTCTGTTTTCCTCTGCCAAGTCAAGATGCTATCAGAATCTGAGTTAGAGGTCGGCGAGGTTGTTAGGGGAATCTAGAGCTGAGATCTTGGAACCGTTCTAGTACAGTCCACGTAACGGGACTGCAAGCTGGTGAGTTTGTCGGACAGTTCAAAAGTAGGCGTTTTTATGGTAGGCCTTTGGTAGGCGCACAAAACTCGCGCAGAGTAGGCATACTGTATGTGTGTGCGTGGTGCACACTCTTGTACGAACGTACGAATCTGACGTATCATCATAATGCAGCGCACGCCGCCGGACGAAATATTTTAGCGAACTGACACGGCGTAGGATGACATTCCGCGGGAAATAAAACCCGGAAAAAAAAAAAAAAACGCGGACGTAAGTTCTATTGTAAGTTGTGTTGTGGGCTTTCATGTGATCTTCTTAGATCGCTACTTTGATTAGCGACCGTCCGATCGTCCGAATCTGACGGTTTAAATAAAAAATACCTCAAAACTCATGGAAAAATAAAAATTTGTCCGAATGTTTTTCAAAATTTAGACATGACGTTTAATTCTCTATCGATAGATGTGCAATTCAACCCTGTTACTATTTTTTTTCATTTTGCGACCAATACAATATGGGTCTTAAGGCCATATTGTATGTTTTGCGTACAATTGGCATATTGTATGGGCCTACTTTCACCTACTTTTGAACTATGGTTTGTCCAGTGTCCAATTAGTCTGCAGTACAGTACACCGCAAATCGTTATTACTTATTAGTGTCAAAGTTTAAATAGTGTTGAAGAAAATTTACCGTAATTGATGCTAATTAAGAATTTGATTTTTCTTTTTTAAATGGTGTATTCTAAATTCGGCATTATGCTAATTTGGGAACAGCAAAAATGGAATATTTTCTGTACGATTATATACATTAATATATGTATTTGTACAAGATATTAAAAAGCGTACGCCGTCGTGATTGCGTTTTTTCGCACGCGCGAGAACGCTGATTGGGTCCACACCTGCGCGACCGAATGTTTAATGTCACACTTAAATATCCGTACATGTCAGACTAATTTATGTGTCAGAATAATCCCATTTTTTGAGCGCACCTTCCTATGCGTGCGCGTCGGATTTAATTCATTTTTTGTAAAATTTTCACTTGAAAAGGTACATTTATGTACGGTCTGACATCGACCGTACATCACTTTATCTAATTCTTATTGTACTTTCGTTCTTTACGCTATTTTGTACGGTACCTTAATTAACGTCAAGGAAAAATTAAAATCATGTATCCTATTTGAGGAAAAAAATCAAAATTTTAAGAACCCAAATTAGTGACTATGACACTAATAACGATTCGCGGAACCTTGCCTATTTTCCCACCCGCGAGCATGCTGATTGGGTCCACACCTCGTTTTCTCCGCGCGACCGTATGTTTAATGTTATTTTATTTCTCTTTTTCTTTTACTATTATAAAAAAACACAAAACAAACTCTAGGACCCTATTGCGATACCAAATTACGGCCTGTGGGACTATCTCTTCCCGGTGTGGACACTGTAACACACGGTTTTCTTAACTACACAGCGCATCGTAATTAGAGTAATGAAAAAATTAGAGTAAAAAAAGAGAAAAAAATAATTAGAGTAATTTACTCTAATTTATGTGATAGAGCTGTTTCAAAAAGGAATTTACTCTAATTTATGCGGTGTACTCTAATTTGGCAAGTTAATATCCTCTACTGTAAATAACGTATTCGTACAGAATCTGACAAAACGTACAGTTTATCGTCACTATGACGTTCGCACTACGCGTTTTGTTAAAACGCAGTTACATGATAATGGCCTGTATTAAATCATTATTTGTACTTTTTTACTTATAAAAGTACAATTTTGCACGGTCGGACGTCGTCCGTACTCAACACTATTTAAAACAAACATATATTAGAATTAAAAACGCTAATTAAACCTTACCTAAATTATAATAATGAAAAAATTAGAATCGATTACTCAATTTGATGTGATAGAGTCAAAATTTCGAGCGACCGAATTAGAGTAATTTACTCTAATTACGATTCGCGGTGTACTGGGCCTGGTAACGAACCTAGGTTGTACAACGCGAATCGTAATTAGAGTAAAGAAAAAATTAGAGTAAAAAAAAAAAAAACATTTAGAGTTATGAACGCTAATTTGTGTGATAAAACTATTTCACAAAGGAAGTTTACTCTAATTTATTTAAGTACTCGATATTGGGTTATGTCGGCACTAATTATCCGCGCTGAAATTACGAACACTAAATTAGGTAGAAGTACAAAATATGTCAGTCCGAATAGTTTAGACGTCATTATGACGTTAGTACTATTTGTCGCGCTGAATGTCAGTTAATGTTCACACTGACGACGATGTTGTCAACGGACGAGAGTTATGCGAACGAATTTTTTTCAATGTGATTGATTTTTTGTTTAGTGCGATTTCACGTGCGAGCGCGATTATATTAAATCATTATTTGTATCTTTTTACTTATAAAAGTACAATTTTGCACGGCCGGACGTCGTCCGTACTCCACACTATTTAAATCGAAACCTATATTATAATTTTTTACCCTAATTAAACCTTACCTTAAATAATATAATGAAAAAATTAGAACCATTTACTCTATTTAAGGTGATGGAACGAAAATCACGGCGTACGTGGCGTATTAGACAATTTGACTTTTTCGCTAAAATAACATATTATATAAAAAAATAAAAATAAAATATTTAAAAAATACTATATATCGCGATATATATCGCGATGGTTTATGTTGGTCTCGGTACGATATATCGAGGATCCTCCTCGATCGATATTCGATATATCGAATATCGAGATTATCGCGATATGAATCTACCCGATTCCCAACACTACTGTACAGTACACCGTGAATCGCTATTAGCCTTATGTACTCTATATCAGCACCCCTAAATTTTGACATTGATACCTGAAATAAAAATACTGAAATCTAATTTTCCCTTGACGTTAATTACGGTTCTTGTAAATTAGCGTTAACGGTCATACCGTACTTATTTCATGAATAGTGTAGTGTACGGACCGTGTCTGTTCATACATCAATGTACTTCAATACCGAAAATCGTACAGAAATGGTAGTTAACTTATGTCGGTTGCATACAGAAATGCGCTTAGAATAAACGTGGAGTCGAGTTTGCGACAAACGCGTTCGCAAACCCAAATTATAATTATGGATTAATTATAGTAAGAGGATGCGACGTTGTACGGATTGTAAGATTTTGTACTTCAACCTATTTAATCGTTTATATAATGACGGCAGATCCGGTATACCTAAATCAGCATTATGGAGAAATTACAATTAAACATTTCAAAAAGAAATGCAATTCCCAAATTAGTATTCATAACACTATTTAATTATTGACACTAATAATTTATAAACGTTAATAACGATTCACGATGTAATTTATGGTCATCTATAATAGAGTGGTGTACGAAATGTGTCAGTTTTTAAAAACCGGTACTTTTAAGTAGTAGAGTACGAAACATGGATTAAAATAATCGCGAACGCATGTATCTGCCCTCAAAATAAAAGGCAAATTGATAAAGTACCTATTTCAGGGTATGTCCCTAGGTATTTGTAACTTAGCGAACTTATTTTATATTTTAGCACAGATCCGTCGACCCTGTTTTCAAGTGTACCTATGTTTGTAAGGACGAAATCATAACTTACACTTGTGACGATTGTATACGTCGACAATACCCGTGACGTGTAATTCTGTGACCTCCATTGGTATATAAAATGTTCAGCTTATATGAAACCTTTAGGATAATATTTACACTTTTGACTTTGGCAATGAATAAGTGCCACCCTGGCACGCAAACACTCTGACCGACTACACCCCTGTGTAGCTTGGACTCCTCGAGTCCACAACAAAAAGAACCACTGAAATTGCTCACCCGAGCATTAAGTTATGGCAGTTCAAAGACAGCATATTAATACAGATGACCTCTAGAAGAGAGGGCTTTCAAAAATTTGTTTAAGTCCTAAGAACCTACTCATAATTTTTGTAGACCAATCAAAACATTATACGCTAAATAATGTACATACAAAGTACGATAGCCGTAGTACTTTATGTACGGAAATATTCAGCACCACTCTTGGTTTGCCACGTGGCAAATAAGTCGTCTCCATTCTTTCATTTTGTTTTTCGGTATCCTATAGGATGGTGCCACGTGCCATCTTCCTCCACTTTTACGAAGTGCTCCCAGAAAAACCTTTCCCGCATGCCAGCACTCATGCGTGCCGTCCGTTCGTAATTCGGCGATCAATGTCGGTTGTTCGATCTGACGGCGCGCAGAATAATATTGACCGTTGAAATTCAACGGTTATCGTTCCGAGTTGACCGTTAAATTTCTACGGTTGTCATCTCGTTTGACCATTGAAATTACGTATTACTTTGCGAACCGTTGATCGCGAAACGACATTCGATTTCGTTTCGTTCATTTCGTGCGGTACTGTATTTCTTGCGGTACTGTACGTTTCCATGTTTTTCGTTCAGTAAGCCGCTAAATGGAACGTGTTGCCGCGTCACTCTTCAAATACTTATCAAATACAATGTGGGAATCGATTCATCAAGAGCTACTTGATAAGGCGGACGGCGATGTCGTACGTATGTCATCCAGAGGTCACAAGATCAAATCTTGTTCTTGGCAGCCTATCTTTTGCAGGAGCTCTGTCCTCTCCTTGTCTTCTAAGGCAGCCATGGCTACCTGCCAGCTCTCAGTGACTACGAGAAGCATGAGAAATGTAGAATGCCCATAGATTGACTAGGAAGATAGATTATAAAATACCCTTTTTCAACATGACGGCTGTCAACGTCTACAATCTGTGGCCGCACGTTACTTTTTGGAACTGCTTATGACGTCCCATGTCTTATTGTGACATTGTAGACATACCACCCTCCAGCCTGTGTCGTTTCATGATTGAAGACAATGCGCTTTACCTTTGCGTCTCCTATCCTGTCGAGGTGAAATGGCATCGGAATTTGAAGACCCCTGCAAAAAAAATCCGTACTCGAATAAAACAGACAAAACCAAACAAATTGTGTACTTTTCTTCGTCATATTAGAACGCAAACGGACAAAATATAGCGAATTCTGTAGTTTTCTTTGTCCTTGGAAATTGTATGAAATTTTTTGAAAATTACGGCACTTGCGAATTTATGTTCCTATTTTTTTATCGAATATACCTAGTTTAAAAACACATCGCGTATGTGTTTTAAACGTAAGGTTGAACATGACGTTTTTGTTGTGGAAGTGGGTCGAAAAACACAAGACGACAAATTATCATACATCCTAAGTTCTAGGATGACGCAATTATACTCTACAAATTTGTGATTATTTCGTACGGTTGCAACTTAAGTAGTAAAACACTAAATTTTAGAGGAAAAAAACCCTTACTTATGCACATGGGGACATACCCTTAGTGTAAAGATATTGAACGCTTATAAATTTAGCATAAAAAACCCAGGTTAGAGCAATGAATGAATTAGAGTAAAAAGATGCGACGGTGTACGAATCATCAGATTTTTGTACTTCTCCCTATTTTAGTATAAAGATCTTGATTGCAATTTTGTTGTAGGCGAACTCTATGTAATTCTGTAACCTCCATTGGTCCACAGAATGTCTAGCTTATACGAAGCTTATAGGACAATATTTGCACTTATGACCTTGGCAATGAATAAGTACCACCTTGGCACGGAAAAACTTTGACCGATTACACCCCTGTGTAGCCTGGACTCCCCTAAGTTTGCAGCAAAAATAATCACTGAAATTGCTCACCCGAGCATTAAGTTATGGCTGACCAAAGTTGGTCCATAAATACAAGTGAACTCTGCGAGAGAGGGTGAAAAACCAAAAATATTATAAGTCCTAAGCTACCACTCTAAACCTATTACTAGCGTACTCGACCAATCACATGACTGTAAAAAACAAGAAGGTACAAGTACCGCTGTACTTCTTTTACGGTCATAGTACGGCATGGTCGGTCCACTGACGCGTGTCAGTTCCGGAGCCGTAGTTGCTCTTACATGATATCCGTTTTCCAACCATATGTTGCCACGTATCATCCGCCGACATCTGGTCCGCAAACCGCCAAACTGCTTTTGCGGCATTCCGGCTCCACTGTGAGCCGTTCGATCAGACCCGGACATTTGATTTCGTATGTCGAAATTAAATGTTGATTCGTATATTTCGTGCGGTCCCGATTACGTGCGAACCGGTATGTTTCCATGCATAAATCGTCTCGTAAATAGTTAAATGGAATATTCGGCGTTGTACTTGTTTAAATTAATATCGCGCCTGATGCGTGTATCGATTACTTCAAGACCTACCGGATAAGGCGGACGGCCAGGCCGTACGGCTGTCATCCGGAGATCATTTGATCAATTCTCACAATAGACAGTCTATATTTTGCAGAAAAACTATACTAGTGATCTGCCTGTCTCCTTAGCTGCTAGAGGCAGCCATCGCTGCCTCCAAGTCCTCAGTGACTACGACAAGTATTAGGGATGCAGTAAAGTCACAAGACAGACTACAAAAAACCTCTCTTTTCAACACTCCCTTTATTTTCTAGTCTATCTTTTGCTTCAATCCACACTTTTCCCTACAAAATATCAATTTAGGAGAAGGAACCGGTTTAGTCATCATATTTGCTACCATCTCACCATCTGGTCTATATTCCAAACTAATGATTGTATTCTCAACTTTCTCCCTAACAAAGCTCAAACGAATATCCATGTGTTTTGCTATAAAATGATGCTTAGGGTTTGCTGCAATTGCAATCGCAACTTGATTGTCACAAAATATCTTTTGTACTCCATTCTTCATGTATCCCAATCCTTGAAGCAAAGATTTCACCCACATTAATTCTTTCAGAGCTGAACAAAAGGCCATATACTCAGCCTCCATAGTGGAATGAGCAATCACCTTTTGTTGCTAACAGCCCCAACAGCAAGCCCCATTCCCAATATACAACACATACCCAGAAGTACACATCCTCATCGGAGCATCCCCATAACTGGCATCACTCCTAGTAGTGATGTCAGTATTATCCCCTCCCCGATACAATCACAAATCTCTCGTTCCTACCAAATATCGCATGACCATTTTGGGCGCTTCCCAATCTTTCTTCTTAGGATCATTCAAACTCCTACTTAATACTCCCACAGTTGCAACTATATCAGGACGAGTACAGTTCATAAAGTAGATCAAACTACCAACAACCTATCTGTACGGAATAGTTTGCATGAACTTGCTTTCCTCAAGTCCTAGCTCATTATCCATGATCAAGACTCCCTCCTCTGAGCTCCCCTCATTTCCCTTCTTTAAGTCCATTGGAATCGTACAGCTATTTGCTTTTTCCATTTCATTTTTTTCAAGCATATTCCCAATTGCTTTCTTTTGAGTTAATATAATTAGTTTCTTTTCTCTATCCCTCTTCATTTGAATTCCCAAAAATGTACTTTACCTACCCCAAATATTTCATTTCAAATCTACTCTTTAGATCCTTTTTCAATCTATTAATTTTTACCATTGATTTACTTAAAACAAGCAAATCATCAACATATATGACAATGAAAATTATACCTTCCTCATCCTCAAATAAGTAGATGGAATGATCTGAAGTGATTCGGATATATCCCAAACTTGTCAAAAACTCGTCCAGCTTTTTTTTCCATTGGCGTGGAGCTTGCTTTAGTCCATAAAGGGACTTTATCAATCTGCACACCTTGCTTTCCTCACCTTTCTCCACAAATCCTTTCGGTTGTCGCATGAAGATCTCTTTTTCGAATTCTCTGTGTAAGAAAGCGGTTTTGATGTCCATCTGGTGCACTTCCATGTCTTCCGCTGCCGCGAGACTAAGTAGAATCCAGACGGAGGGGAATCTAACAACTCTAGCAAAAGTCTCCTCATAATGGATTCCCTCCTTCTGTGTGAACTCCCTTTGCCACTAATCTGGCTTTGTATCGCTCGATACTGTTATCTGGATTGAGCTTCAACTTCAATACCCACTTGCATCCTATTGGTTTTCTATCCAGAGGACAATCCACCAATTCCCAAGTATTTGCTTCCATAATGGAAGCCATCTCATCATTAATAACAGTCACCCATCTACCACCTCGGACTATTAAGTGCTTCTTAGTAAGTCTGGGGTTCGCTCAAATGTGACAGCTTAGTTACCTTGTCGTTCACTTGTCTCTCTTGAAGTCTCTTGCTGCTTCTCCTTCCTCTTGCAAATTCTGACGCTGGGATGAAGCGTAATCTCGGAATTCTCTGAACAACTTCACCTTCTCCCCTATCCCTGGAGTCCATCTCCGCTCGTTCATCGTCCATTTCCAGTATTTCCTCGTTTTCTTCCTCGGTTTGAATTGGAAGTTGTGACTCCAAAAGAGGGTCACTCTCGATCAGATTTTTCTCTTCCGCTGCACGGTCATGCTTAACTTGAGTTCGGTTAGTACAATCTACATCTAACTCACTTTTGGATTCAATTATAATTCTGACCGGTTAAGTGTACTTAAAGGGATCTATGGATTTTCCTTCATCCATCTAGATCCACATATCCCAATCTTTTATGCCACATCATCAAATCACTTACACCAGCATAGTAAACTCTTGTCTTTCCATTACTCAAATTTATCCTAAACATTCCTTGGCTACCCTTTTCAACTGTGAAGTACACTTCATTCTCATAGCTAGCAACAAAGACTCCTTTCTTAGTACTAGTCTCAAAGCCCTTATCATTTAAAATCGACGTAGAGATTAGATGCTTGTCCAACTCCAAAATAAAAAAAACATCAGAGAAAGTGACTATAGATGTCTTTCCATCAACTAAGACTCTCAGATCCAGTGATCCCACTGAATTAGTGGTTACTATTCTCCCATCCCCATACTCTACCTCTACAATAGGGATCTTTCTCATTTTGGTAAACAATTGCTTTTCTCTACACATATGCATAGAGGCTCCTGAATTAATGATCCATCCTTCTTCAGAAGCTTTTTTCACTCCACCGAAAGCACACTTTTGCCTCCTTAGAATTTTTGGCTCACCTGTTTGACGAAGGATTGGAAAACAAAGAAATTTATAATATGTCAGGGAAATCCGTGGCCTTTAATGGTTCCAATTATGCCGTTTGGAAGAAGTTTATTTCAGGCCAACTTATTCTCAAGAAGCTTTGGAGAATTATCAATGGAGAAGAGAAAATGCCACTCGAGAGTAAAGCACGTGCTCAATAGAGGTTGAAGGATATTGCGGCAACGACCGGTTTGATGAAGAATTGCACTTCTTCCGTGCTTGATCATTTTCTCGCTCACGACACGGCCCATGAGTGTTGGCAAGCACTTGAGGAGCAATATGAGAAAGGCGTTGAGAACAAGGGTCAATATGTTTATACGAACTTTATGAATTTTAAAATCACGTCAAGTGAATTGATGGATGATGCCGTCAAGCGCTTCAATATTATACACAAGCAATTAATCAACAATGGCCGAGTTATCTTGGATGCGGATAAGTTAAGCGTTTTTTTTAATGCTTTACCGGAGAGGCTTTCGCATCTTAAAGCTATTTTACAAGCGAAAGCGGATAACACTTTCGGATTCACCGTCAATTTTATAAAAATGTCAGAGGGAACTCCATCGGCTTCTTCAAGTGGGGGAGGAGGAGTTCTCAACTCTACTACTCTCGAAACCCCGGATCTTAACTATGCCGGTGGTAGAGGAGGTGGTAGAGGAGGTGGCTTGAGAGGTGGTGGTGGCGGCCGAGGCAACAAGAGGGATCAAGGTCGTCCACCGAAGGTCCCTTCGTATCTTTCCAATGTGACATGCTACCGGTGTAACCGGCTTGGACATTTGTCTTTATCTTGTCCAGATAAGGATAAACAATGTCATTTTTGCGGTAAATGGGGGCATATGATCCCTCAATGTTATCGAAGAGTGGAGATTGCGGAAGTGGAAGAGGAGGTAGAGAAGGTGATAGAGGCGCCCGAGGTGGCGGCCGAGGAGGACGCTGCGGTGGTGGTCGTGATTACGGTAATGCAAATTACTTTGACTATGGTAATGAAACTGTTGATGATTTTTCGGTTCTTAACCTTACCCTTGATTCGGTAAGTAGTGGAGGAAATTTGGAGAAAGAGTGGATCATTGATATGGGGGCATCTCACCATGTTTGCACGGATGCCACCTTGTTTGATGACATGAGAGAACTTACGGTTCCAAAGTTTATTACGGTTGCAAGCAGCCATTTCATTTCGGTTGGTACGGTTGGCACGGTTCGGCTTGATCTTCTTTCATCGGAATTGATGGGTAAGAGAGATCGACGGAGTATCGTCTACAAAATACTCTTTATATTTTGGACGATTCAATTAATTTGGTAAGCGTTCCACAAATACAAAAGAGTGGTGGAAGTTTACTTGCGAGAGGTGATCAATCTATCGAGATTTGGAATGAGAAGGGGAATGTAATTGGAGAAGGAGTTGTAACGGATGCGAATCATAGTTGGCTCTTATGGAGGAGGCCGAAATCTAAAGTTCCCACCGAGGGAATTTCACATCAAATTTCGGAGTTGAAAGGTGATCTTACCATATGGCATCATCGAATGTGTCACACATCCGAGGTAAGTTTGAAGAAGATGATTCATCATTCTTCGGTGAGGGATTTGGACCTTGCATCCGGTGAGAAGGTGAACTGATGCGGAGGATGTAGCAAAAGACGTCAAATTCGGAAATCCCATCCGAATAAAGACATCAAGCATCGAGCTCAAAGTCCTTTGAGGTTGTCCACATTGATCTTTGAGGACATAGTAAACCCGAGACAATTGGAGGGAATAAGTATACTTTGGTAATTGTTGATGACTTCTCTCGGAAGTCATGGGTGTATTTATTGAAAAAGAAATCGGATGCATTTGAAAAATTTAAAGAATGGCATGTAATGGCCGAAAGGCAAATTGATAAGAAACTTAAATCCATACGGTCGGACAATGGAGGGGAGTTTGTTGTTTTTGAGGGGAAT
Source organism: Zygnema cylindricum (assembly GCA_037447655.1). Taxonomy (NCBI): domain Eukaryota; kingdom Viridiplantae; phylum Streptophyta; class Zygnematophyceae; order Zygnematales; family Zygnemataceae; genus Zygnema; species Zygnema cylindricum. Next base: position 50,208 of record JBBHKE010000897.1, read on the forward strand.
TGTAAGGAGTGGGGGATAAGGCATCAATTCACGGCGCCTTATTCTCCGGAGTCAAATGGAGTGGCCGAGAGGAAGAATCGTACCTTACAAGAAATGGTCCGTGCGATGGTTCATAGCTCCGGACGAGAGATGTTTTTGTGGGAAGATGTGATTCTTACGGCGAATTATATTTGTAACCGAAGACTCACTTTGGTTACCGGAAGTAAAACACCGGGGGAGTTAAAGAGTGGGAGAAAGCCCACGGTTTATCATTTGAGAATTTGGGGATATCATGCTACTGTTTATGTGGAATCAATCAAGAGGAAGGGGACATTTGCTCCAAGGTGTTGGCCGAGAATTTTTGTTGGTTATAGTGCGAAAGGGAATTTGTACCGAGTGTATGATCCGGCTCCTCACACCGTGGAGGAATCTCGGAATGTGGATTTTCATGAGGATCTCAAATCCGCCATGAATTCCATTGGGAAATTTAAGGAAAATTTGGATTTTAATGAGGAGAGTGAAATTGAGAGTTTTCCGTACATTGGGGATTCGGAATCCGATGTGGAACCAAATGAGAAAACTAAAAAAAAGAATTTGAAGAAATCGGTTGAAATTGAATTTGAAACAAAGAGTAATGAATCTTTGGATTCATGAGTGCCTTCAAACATTCGGAAATCTCAAAGCTCTAAATCGAGTTCTAAATCGAGTGAGAAGGAAATTGAAATTGAATCCGAGGAAGAGAAAGATGAGAAAGAGGAGGAACAAGTTATTAGGAGGAGCTCTCGGATTACAAAGGAGAAGAAACCAGAGAAACTTACTTACGATCGAAAAGGGGAAAATGCATCCAATTCGCATTATTTTTTTTCCGATGCTAAGAAGACGAAGTTTCTTTTGTAGCAATCACTTATAGAAAATATGACCGGCGACCCTCAATCTTATGTCAAGGCTAAGAGTTCGGTTGATTAGGAGAGTAAGTGGAAACTGGCGTGGGAGAAAGAATTTAAGTCGGTGGTTGATAATCGAACTTTTGAGGAAGTGAAATTACCAGAGGGGAAAAAGGCGATTGATGCAAAGTGGGTCTTTAAAACCAAAACTGGAGCGTCGGGTGATATAATTAAATACAAGGCGAGGCTTGTTTGTAAGGGGTTCCAACAACGTGAGGGAATCGATTTTCATGAGAGTTATGCTCTCGTGGTGAAGTTCGACTCACTACGGATTATTATTGCAATTGCAGCGATGGGGAAGAAGCACATCCATCAAATAGACGTTGAAACCGCATTTTAAATGGTGAGTTGGAGGAAGAGGTATTTATGAAGGTATCGGAAGGTGTCTCTCCTTTGCATGAAGGAAATATATGGCGTTTGCGAAAGTCATTAAATGGTTTGAAACAAGCACCACGCACTAACTCCTCGTTGAGGAGAAGTTCTCCATCGTCATCATCGGCATCCTCTCCCACGACTTGTGTCGCCACAAACGCCTAATTTTTCCTCGCGGCCGGTTTTCCAATCGATTCCTCCTTCAATCTCAACTCTGTCGACTTAGTGCACTCCGCCATGTAGTGTCCCGACTTCTTACAAAAATGGCAAAGCCCTTTCGAAGCCCTCGGTCCAGATCCGTCATGGTTTCCTCTTCCTCCTCCACCTAAGTTTCCATAAGGTTTCTTGGAATCCTTATCCCCCCATTTAGCACCAGCAGCCAATGCCTGAACACTCTTTCCTCTCCGAATCTCAATAGTGCTTTCCCGAACCAAAATCATTCCCACAACGGAGTTCCAGATCCATCGATGATCTGGCAAAACCTGAACCCTGTTAACAATGTATTCATAAATATCTGGCAGTTTCATCAACAAAGTATTCACCTTCTCTTTGTCGATTTCCCTTTTCCCTGCACTCTTCAACTCCATAAATAACCCGGCCAAGTCATTGCAAAAATCTAACATCCTTCCACCTTTGTACACATATGCCTGTACCTTGTGATCTGCCAGCTTCTGCTGCTGAATCGTACCACTCTTGTAAATGTTGACAAGAGCCTCCCACAACTCGTCCACCCTGTCCAGATCAAGATGAGGTGTAGCCACTGCTTCGGTGAGACGCCCGAGAATAAAATGAGTCGCCACGGTATTGTTGAAATCCCAGATTTCACTATCATTAGCTTAGGTTTTCTGAACATCTGCTACCGGAACCGATCCAGTAGGCATCGGTGTGAGTTTCTCATTCCTCTTCTCCTTCCCTATATCCTACACGATGCTTTCTCCAACATCCTCCACCACCTCTGCCCCCGCAGATCCTCATGTGAACCGAGATCCTCCAAACCCTGGTGGAACTCCCAATTTTGCGGATGGGCGACGCACACGACCACTTACAATGCCCCATAGCCTTTTTTCAAAAAATGCAATCCTCATCATGGTTTCTCAATAAATGAACATTGTTCCATTGAAAATGGGCACCCTAGTGGGTGGACCCATAACGTGTAATTCTGTGACCTCCTTTGGTCCACAGAATGTCCAGCTTATATGAAGCCTCTAGGATAATATTTGCACTTTTGACTTTGGCAATGAATAAATGCCACCTTCGCACGCAAATTTTTTGACCGACTCTACCCTTGGGTAGCCTAGACTCCCCTGAGTTTGCAGCAAAAAGAATTACTAAAATTGCTCACCCGAGCATTAAGTTATGGTTGACGAAAGTTGGTCAATAAATACAAGTACACTCTGGGAGAGGATGAAAAACCAAAACTATTCTAAGTCCTAAGATACCTCTCTAAACCTATTGCTAGGGTACTTGACCAATCACATGACTGTAAAAAAAAAAAAGGTAGAAGTACCGCTCTAGTTCTTGTACGGCCATAGTAGAGCATGGCTGGTCCACTGACGCGTGTTAGTTCCGGAGTCGTAGTTGCTCCTCTCGTGATATCCGTTGTCCAACCATATGTTGCCACGTGTCATCCGCTGACATCTGGTCCGCAAACTGCCAAACTGCTATTGCGGCATTCTGTCTCCACTGTGAGCCGTTTGATCAGACCCGGACATTTGAATTCGTCCGTCGAAATTAAATGTCGATTCGTATATTTTGTGCGGTCCCGATTTTGTGCGGACCGGTATGTTTCCATGCATAAATTGTCCTGTAAATAGTTAAATGGAATATCCGGCGCTGTACCTGTTTAAATTAATATTGCGCCTGATGCGTGTATCGATTACTTCAAGACCTACCAGAAAAGGACACCTAGGCTGTACGGCTGTCATCCGGAGATCATTGGATCAAGTCTCACAATTGACAGTCTATATTTTGCAGAAAAACTATTATAGTGATCTGCTTGTCTCCTTAGGTTCTTGGCTGCTTGCAAGTCCTCAGTGACTACGGCAAGTATGAGGGCTGCAGTAAAGTCACAAGGTAGACTACAAAACACCTCTCTTTTCAACACTGTACCCGAATTAGAATTATCTAAATTAGAGTTATGAATAAATTAGATTAATTTTTTTCTTCAAAAACGCAAGAAATCCAAACTACAGTTAATTGCACTAATTATTTTCTCACAATAATTATTTCTTAACGCTAATAACGGTTCACGATGTAGCGTTAGGTATCGACAAAATTCTTATCACTATAAATTCGATATTCGAATATCGAGCGGTATGACGGCCCGATATATCGCATCGGGACCAACAAACTTTACCGCGATATATTTTGTGGGAGGTTGGTGTCCTTCCATATCTTGTACAGAATATATCGTACAAAAATATGTACACCTCCGCCCTCCCCCTCTATCGTTTCGGTCGTTTTCCCTGCGGGGGAGGGTGGCGTTTGAATTTTTTCAGCAGACTAGCGTACGGAGTTGCGTACGGAGGTATCAAAAAAGACACAAAACGAATATCACTAAGAGCCCCTCGATACACACCATTAATAAAATAAATAAATAAAAAACGATCGTGATAATTTTTTTAGTACATCAAATATAATTTAGCTTATACTGAGGAGAATATTATCTTCTGCCATATTTTCAAATTTGAGTTTATTTTTTCCACTAAGTAATGTGCAATTCTGTGTCCTCTATTGGACTACAGAAATCACGAAGCCTCTAGATAGATTTTAACTCACCCACTTCAAGCCACAACCACTGCTGCCCAAGAAGGCAGACTGGCGGTCTGATTGCACCACTGTGCAGCCTGGACTCTCTTGTGTCCGTACCAACCGATAAGTTATGAGGTGGCAAAGATTCCAATTTATAGAAAGCTCCCAAGGGAGAGGTGACTCTCTAAAAAATATTCTAAGTCCTACTTCGCTCTCACAACCCCTATCTAAAAATGTACGACCCAATCACATAACTGTAAAGTAAAGAAAAGTACTACGGCCGATGTCCTTTCTGTACGGCATGTGTACGACAAGGCCGCTGAGTGGACGCGTGTCAAACTTGCACTCGTTCGTACGCTCCCCAGAATTCCTACGACCAAATGTCCCTCCACGTGGCGCCAGGTCATGCCATGTCCATAAACGTCAAAGTGACCATTCTAGGATCCCTACAACGATGTATGTCGTAGAATTAAATCTTCCATTAAATTTTAGCCGTCGAAACAAATGTCCGATTCATTTGTTTCGTGGGAAATGACGTCGCACTAAACTTTAACTAGTTCTATGTTCATTCGTTCATATTTTAGTTAATCGATTTAAGGATGGTATATTAGTTTAAATAGATATCAAACCCTATGTATCCTAACAGACTTTTACGACAGACTAGTTAAAGCTAACAGCTACGCTGCGTTTTGTCGGTCGGAGGTTCGAGTCCTGCCGGACTCATCCTTTTGTTGAGAGTGACTTAAGTCACTTTTAAGTCCTGCCTATGGAGCTGAGGCAGCCATGGCTCCATCACTCTCTCTCACCTTCAGTGACTACAACAAGTATAGGGGCGAGAGAGAAGAGATGGAGGCAGACTGCCTGCACTTTTCTTATCTTTTTTCGCTAATCTATGTAGACCTAGAAAATACCCCAAAACTAGTTATTTCAACATAATGGTTATATTGGTCACAAAAGTAGATTGCCCCAATGACATCGCTAAAACATTTAGCATTAGCAATAAGTTGTTCACCACATGGTGATGACCTATATGACAACAATGACTTAAGGTTTTAGCCGCCACGACAACGTTGATTTCGACGACGACGAGGTCGAAAGATACCATATCAGAGGCCACGTGTTTTAACCTTATTGCACTTAAAACCTCTAAGGATTTGGTGTTGAGGTGCAAAGAGGAAGACAACTCGCATGCGACACAACACCTTTAAAATAAGAAGGTAAGCATGGAAAAAGTATTAGAGGGGTTTGGCATTACACCCCTCGTGACCAAGGCAAGGCTAAAATAGGACATAATGGCTATCAAGGTTTATCCATCATGCATTGTCGCCATGCTTGGCTTTAAGGTCTATGACATCGGGTGTGGAGCTTTCGTCTCTTTCATTCACAAATGCGTTAGTATGACATGGGGCGTGGAGCCTTTGTCTCTTTCATTGACAAATGCGTCGGTGGCATAAAAGACACAATGGCCCACACTTTAACCCACTGATATATAATCTATATTGTTGATGTTCGGGTGTCATCCATTGGTTAATGCCTTTGTTGTAACTTCATGCTGTCCAAGAGGCATACTCTACACCCTCTCCCCAAACCCCACGACGTCTTGGTGCTAGTGGGGGTTTGCCTAGCAAGTGTTTCACTTACATGACTTGTTTAAAGCCAACAGAGGCTTTAAAGTGGGCAACGTAATCGAATGTATTGGAATCACCACTTTGATATTGTTATAACCCTCATCATCAATGTCAGTGTCACCCTCTTCCTCGCGAGAAAAAAAGTAAGTTTTAGTGTCTAAATGGTAGTGACCTGGGGTGTAGCGTGGCCAACTACACCCTCGTCATAACCCACATTGGCACCCAAGTGGGTTGTTCCTACCCGACTCCCCAAAGGTTTAGACCATGGCCCTTGAGGTTGTATTTGGGCCTTTAAGACATCCTTTTCGTTCTTGGGTTCCATGACCAATAAATCACCCTCATAATGACAACATTGGTAATGTAATTTGTGCATGCAATAAGGTATGGTGGCATTGTCGCGTGCCTCGACCACTCGAATGCCAAAAGTTGGTCATTTACGGTTTAAGGCGTTAGTTTAGAAAAGCTTGCCACACGAGTTGTTGACGACTTTGGGGTGCCACACCTTATTGATACTTTTTTTTGAGGTTGTGTCTAAGGGTGCATGAAATATTTGTGATCGTTATACGTTGGGTGGGGGTGGGGCACTCTGTAACAGGATTCCCTACCTCTCAAATTTCCCATTACTACAACCATTCTCAACCACACATTCCATCGATTGGAAAATACACATTCTTATTAGAAAGCACTCTTATAAAGTAGTAAATGAATCAATACGTTGTTTAGCTAGTTGTTCAAATCGTGCGATTTTGTCATTTTTTCCATTTTCTACGTATTGTATGTGACTTTTGGAAAAATTGCAAAAAAACACGATGTACTTTTTGTCCGGTAAACTGCACGAACAATTTACGTAAAATGTACAGACAATTTACGGTAACTATTCGGTTTTTACAGAAGTTGTACAGAAATTGACGAAAAGATACGATGCCCGTATTAATACTTTCTGTTCCGTAAACTAAACATAAATTTCACGGATATGTACGGAATTTAATCGTTCATGTACAGACAAATTCGAAAACAAATGTTGCTACGTCACACTATTTGCGTGCGTTGTGAGTTTAAAATGAGTATCAACGTCTTTTTCAAATTTTTGAAAAGAAGCTGCTATAAAAACTTGAAAACGAATCTTAAAAGATTGTTAGTCTGAGACACACGGACAATATTATTCTAACAAAAAGAAGCGTTAACCAGAAATTGATTTATGACCTTTAGATTCTATAACTACCTTCTGAGAGCATCGTCTGTAACCAGTTGATGTAGATTTTCAGGTGCAAACACTGTGAGTGATAATTATTTATACAATTAAAATTTTGTACCATTCATTTAACGGTAAGCATACAAACTGCTGTACATGTTGAATTAATTTTTTTTAACATGTACGGATTTGTACGGTCAAAAATTCATTAGCGCTTTTTTAAATTAGACCTCTCCAGTTTCTACGTATTATTGAAATTTATGTATTTTCTAGGTTTGTATTGGAAATATAAATAGAGCAAGTCATACAACAAAAGAAGTAATTAATATTCACTTCTTAATCAAGACTCTAGATAAGAGAGAGAGTAGGCGGAGAGCCACCATGGCTATCTCCTTAGCAGATAAAGTGCACACTAATAGAGATAGAGGAGTGATTAAAAGACTTCGTGCCCCAACTAGGATTTGATCATTGTCCCTTCACACTCACCACCTAGAGATTAGCGTTAGCCTTATCCGTTAGGTCTTGATGAAACGATAATTGGGTGTCATTCGGTTTCAAATATGGTACCAATATACGTACTCTATTTCACGGATTACAAAATGAAACGACGAATTTAAACGGATGCGATTAATTGACGATTTTAGATCGGACGGCTTAAAGTGGAGCCGAAGCACCGGAGTGGACATTTGGCAGTTTGCGAGCTAATGTCGGCGGAAGACACGTGGCAAGCCAAGAGTGGACAACAAACATTACGGGGTGTGTGACTACGGCTTAGAAACTGACACGAGTTAGCGCGACAGCCATGCCTTAATATGGTCGTACAACAAGTACAACGGCACGTGTACCTTCTTGTACCTTACAGTCTTCTGATTGGTTAGGTACAGTAGAAGTAGGAGGATAAGAGAGGGATTTAGGACTTTAAATTTTTTGAGGCACCTCTCTCTGAGAGGCTTTTTGTATTTATGGGCCATCTTTGGCCGATCCTAACTTGATGCTCACGGGAGCAAATTCATTGATTCGTTTTGCTCCCGACTCAGAGGAGTCTGTGCTACACAGGGGTGTAGTTGGTTAGAGATTTTGCCTGCCAAAGTGACGACATTTATTGGGGAAAGTCAAAATGGGGGAATGTGTCTAAATACTCATATTCTAACTTTACATTCTGTGGGGGAAGGGAGTACACATAAATTATTCTTTCACAGAGGTGAAGTTGTATTGCGGTTGTGACTGTCAGAATGTCAATCATTTGGGTTTGTGTCATCTTGAAGTCGACATTATCTAGATAAGCTTCTTTGGATCTGCGATTTCTGTGGGGGAATGGAGCCCATAGAATTTTATTGTACGCGTGTTCGAATCATTCGTAAAATGTTTTTTGAACAACTATGGTCGTTAGTACACACAATGGTTCGTTTTGTACATTTTTTAGTACGAAACGTCATTTTCACTCTATGTAATTTCGTAGGTAGTTATTCAAAGATTTCACACGCTTTTGCATTGGTCAATCTAACTCTTAGCTGATCAATAATTGGCCCAGGTGAAAACGTGTTCAACAAAGCGTTGACTCTTGCGTCGCTGGTTCAAGGCGATGATGGATAAATAGTGAAGTCGAAAAAAAGAATACGCATGTTTTCATTTGGGGAAAAGTTTGTGGAAATTTTGGACAAATCTTGGTCTTTACCGCATAATACCAAATTGGAGGAATGACATTTTTGCACTAAACCTTGCGATTTTCGCGCAAACGACAACGTGTGGGAGTTTTACTCTCGACGACCACACTCGTTTCGTTTTACGACGCGCCGCGCCGCGCGGACGTCCCGCGTATAAATATGGCCGGGTTTTTTTCTCGTTCGTGTTTTTTTTTATTAAAAAAAAAACACCACCAATGACCCTATGACCCTAAAATCGCAAGGTACCCGGGCAGTACTTTGCGAAGTGTGGGAATAACTCGTTTTTTGAACCTGTGTCCGCATGTCCACACGAACCACGCCGCCTGCCAAAATGTAAGAAACCTAGTCTAAAAATCTCTTTTTGCACCAATCGCTATAACTTTTAAGATATATCTCCAAATCGTGCAATTCTTTACGGACATCTACCAAATTCATAACCTTATATCCTAATCACTTTAATACCAATTTTTGAACAAGTTCGATCCCTTATTTTTGTTACATCATCCTCTTGTTATTTTTAACTAACCCCATTTAAACATATTTTACTCTCAAGACGATACTTCTATATTATTATTCCTCCAAAACCTTTGTAAAAACCATGATTTTTTTTCCTTTAAAGTCAACTTATCTTATGGCTTTTCTAGATAATGCACTTGCTAGAATATAGTATGACCTTAAACCGTTGACCAATCCAATCTATTATCTATATGTCATCTTCGAGTTTTGTAGTTATTGAGGTATCCAATTATAATTCTTCTTCAATTGATCGAAGACTTGCTGGTTTTAGTTGACTGATATATATCACAGGATGAATTTTTGTTGATGGCGAAAAGTATAATTTGGCAGCAACTGATGGTATCATCTCGATCACAATAATGGTCCGATGTAATTAGGAGCCAATTTCCCCATAAGATCTGATTGTCCCTTGATCCTACACTTGTAATGAGTTGTTGGCCAACTTTGTCACCTGTGCTTACCACTCAATCACCCCATTTGGGTTTTGCATTTAATTCTTGCCTTTTTTGTGCCTCAACTAATTCATCTCGGACTATTTTCCAAACTTTTTGAATGTATTCCCATAACTTCGTTGCATAATCTCTTTTCTATAAAGTGACCCGTGTTATTAAGTCTATTGCTTCTCAAGGTTAATATCCGTATGTAAGTTCAAACGGTGAGAATCGTGTATTATCGTATTTACATGAATTATATGTAGGTACTTATTTTTAATTTAGTGCCTAAATTTTGTTGCAATTCTTTCCAAAATGTAGACCTAAATTTAGAATCCTTATCACCGACTATAGATAGAGGAACTCCACGATGTCTAACTACATTGTTGAATAAAACCTTTAGAATATCTACAACTGAATGAGTGGTTTTGCAAGGGATAAAAATTGCCATCTTACTAAATCTATCAACTACGACCATGATACTGTATTTTTTTCTAGATGTAGTTGGCAACCTGGCAATAAAATCCATAATGACAGACTCGCATGGTCCTTCAAGGATATCTAAAGGTTTTAAGAGAACTCTAGATTTTTGGTTACTAGGCTTACTCTGTTGGTAGGAAACATAACTTTGTACATGTTTAGACACCTCATTCGCGATCCTTGACCAAAAGAATCTGCTATGCAACCGACTTAGAGTTTAATCCCGACCTAGATGTCTTAAATGCTCGTGGACTTAATGTAAAGGTTGTTTTTTTAAGTCTCCCTCCCCTGGATTGCAAAACCTATCCTCTGTTTGCAAATATTGTAAGCCATTCTCTATTTTAAATCTTTTTGACATGCCTCTCACTCAATACGTTTGAAATCCCTCTGGAAAGATTGTTGCAAATTACAACAAAATTAGGATCTCTATCATAACCAGTTCTAACAGCTTCTAAAAATAATTCATCTTTGCACTATCATACTTATTTCAAAACATCTGCTTGAAGGGTATGCCACTACATTTGTCTTCCTAATAATATATTTAACCGTAAATTTGAAATATGCCAAATTCTACATCCACTTAACTTGTCTACATTTCATGATCTGTCCCTCACTTAATCTTTGTAGATAATAAAGTGTTTTATTATCACAATGGACTGTGATTCTTTATTATGCAAATAACAACGTCATTTTACCAATGCATGAACAATTGCAAGTAATTATTTTTCTTGTGCTAGATAATTCTTTTCAACATCATTGAATTTCCTAGACTCAAAAGCAATAGGATGAAAGTGTTTGCCAACTTTTTGACTTATGACTGCATCTAGACCTTTATCAGATGCATCTGTTATGATTATAACTTCAAATTCCCCAACGAGATCGGATACACCTGTGTAGGGGCAAAGGTCAACTTCCCTTATATTTTTCGAAAGCTCTCTTCGATGCTTCCCTTATATTTTTCGAAAGCTCTCTTCGATCAGCTCTCCACAAAAATGTCTTTTCTCCCGTAGTTAATCCGTTAAATGTGCTGCAATCATACTGAATTTCTTGATAAATTCTTGTAATAAGTAGCCAATCTCAAAAATGATCTAACTTTTGTGCCATTAGTAGGCTGCTTACAACTTTGGATTGCTTTTATTTTGGATGGATCTATTTTAACACCTTCCCCACTAGCTATATGTCCCAAAATAAATTGTTCTCTTTAAAAAAAACTTAATTTTGACAATTTTCCATATGGTTTTTTTTACCTTAACCTTTCCAACACTTTCTTTAAAAGAGTGACCTGCTGTTATTTAGAATCGTTTTAAATTAGAATGTCATCTATAAACACTTGAACGAACTCATCTATATAATATGAAAAGGTTTGATTCATTAATTTTTGGTAAATGGGCGGTGCATTCGTCATGCCAAATGGCATCATTATCCATTCAAAATGACCAACTATAGTTCTAAAATCAATCTTTTCCACATCCTCTGTCATAATTGACACCTGATTCAAACCACTACGCATTCAAACCACTACGCATATCAATCAACTAAAATACTTTAGCACTTTTTAAACGATTTATCAAATGAGAAATTAGTGGTAACGGATACTTATCTTTCACTGTAATCTTCTTCAGACTATGATAGTCGACACACATTCGCAATGTTCCATTCTTCTTTTTGACGGAGAGGACTGGTGCTCCGTATGGTGATTTGTTAGGTTGAATATGTCCTTTCTCCAGAAGCTCTTTGATTTTTTTATTTAACTTCTCTTGCTCAAAGAAGGTATGCTTATAAATATGTGTGACATGAGGATAACATCCGCGTTCGAAGTTAATAACATGTTATACATCTCGGGAAGTGGCCTTCCCGAGGGTAACTCACTTGGGAAAACATCTCGAAATTCAAATCAAATCTTTAACAACATAATCAGATGTATTAATATTCGTAACAAAATCAGATTTTAGATTTTCAAGATTTTTAGTGGTGTGTAATTCATGAATAACATCAATGTTAGTGTTTTCTCCCCCCCCTTCATCGGTAACTGCCTCAGTTACTAATAACAAGAAAGCGTGATTTGTTATATCTTTTAAGAGCATTTTATATTGTTTAGTTGAAATCAAACATTCTAGTCTCAATTTGGTTGTGCTATTTATATAATTCCTATGCAATTTCTTAGAGTTTTCCACCGTACAAGTTGCGTTACCTTGAAACTTTATATGTACTGCGGTTTGTCGTCTAGCGCGATGCAATTTGTGGTCTAACGCATTTGGACCCACTTTCGCGTCCTTCTAGCTCATGTTCAAACTTTACATAAAATCACCTCGCGAGGCGATTTTTAATAAAGATCCAAGAGGTGAGCGAATAGGCTGATGCTGTCGCACGTGTTTGAAGTTTTTTACAATTTTTGTGCGAGGAGTACCAAAAGAAAACCCACTGCACGTTTCTAGCATGTACATGACTTTTTTCCATGCGTTTTTTTCCGTACATGGGTCGTGGAGGGGGTCCTGACCAATGGAGTCAATTTCGCAAAAGCGAAGTCCGTGAAAGCGCCTCTCTCTCTCTCCCTCTCCCACTATCGCATCTATCTTACAAATATTGCAATGAAAAACGTCAATAATGGTATCATATGAAAGATGTCTAAAAACGATTTCTTTTTACTATCTTTGGGTATATTTTGATGGCAAGTAGAGTGAGAAAAGACTAAAAAACAAAATCTGAAAACCATGGTGGAAATTTTTAGAATTTGTGACGTCGACGCTGTCATTATTTGAGCATGACGTCAAAATGTGATAAACCCTAATATCTACAATGTCACAAGTAGCTAGGCGTCTACAATCGTCGCTATTTTGTAAACGTCATCAATTCTCGCGAGTTTTGTAGTCGTCTACAACCATCACAAAATACACCCACGTCTACATCCGTCACAATCTAAAGTAACGATTTCATTTCTTTACATACGAATGCTCCGAAAGTAGTACGGAGAATCTTCGCTAAAAACAAAGTTACAATACTAAAGTTTCGGTTACATGCGAAAGTACTCTAACTGCAATCATGTTCTCAATCTTCTTGGGAGAAAGTTTTTGTGTCGTTGAACAATTTTTGTTGCTAAAAATATCTTGTAGTGGAGAGCCAATACCGTCTCCACATTTAATGACAGTTCACCTGATGACTTACCCCAATGGAACTCCATTGGATTTTTTGTAAACCACGTAGGAACCAGAAATCCGTACTTCTGAAAATTATTACAATTTTATATTTTATTTTTCGAAAGACTTCCTACTTTGGTTCTTTGGTACAATCTGTTAGCTTGTCCTCTCCGAAAGCCAGCGCCAAGGATTTGTGCACCTGTAGCTTCCATTGGCGCATTGCAAGGCGCATACGGACGGACGGACAGGACGGTCCGACGGACAGTGGGCTTGCTTGGACAGCCACTAGACCAAAAAGTCTTGGAAAACGCAGTCTTGGACACTCAACAAACGACAAATGTCATGGTGAAAATCGTACAGATTGACGTATAAGCGACAAAAAAGCCAAAAAACGTTGCGCTACAAAAAATAACAAGCATGCAGTCGTCCGGCGCTGTCGAAAACTGAAGAAAGTGCTGAATATCCGCACACCAATGGAGGAGTCACATGAGGATTTTATAAAGTGACGTGTTGTACAACTAGAAATCAGAAGCAGCCATGTATGCCACTTCCCAAACCGCATAGGTGACGCCTACCGTAAGTCTTTGTACTCGCTTTGTTTGAAGCGGATTTTTCAATACCGTACAGTTAACAGTGAGAAATTTTGTCGACGGCGGAAAGTTCGACAGACTGGACTTCCATTGGTCAGTTTGGACTTTGGTCAAAAAACGGTCGCTCCATAATGATATTACCCGCAAAGAACAGAACATGCAAAAGGTCAACAATGGGACTAGCCGCGGGGAATCGAGTGGACCTACTTACTCCGCTGTTCAAGGCGACAAAATATAACAATCTGTAACGGTCAGCGTCTCTTTTCCGATCGTGTCGTCATCTGCCGAGCTATTTAACTTCTTGCCGGAATATGAATCTGACGTTTGTGACGGAGAGATAAGGAAACGTACGGGGTTCCAGTAAATGTACGGATATACAAAAAACGGTCGCTCCATAATGATATTACCCCTAAAAAAAACAGAACATGCAAAAGTTCAACGATGGGACTAGCCGCGGGGAATCGAGTGGACCTACTTACTCCGCTGTTCAAGGCGACAAAATAGAACAATCTGTAACGGTCAGCGTCTCTTTTCCGATCGTGCCGTCATTTTCCCAGCTATTTAACTTCTTGCCGGTATATTGCAACGCGCGGAGAGCAAACGGCGGTAGATGGCCGGTACAGGCTGAAACAAGGAGACTCACGGAGGGTCGAGGAGAATAACGTCGGCCGCCGGATAACCTCGCGGAGACTCCCACGGATGTCGGTTTGACACATTTCGAATCGGCCCGCGAAGACGTCACCGGGCCAGGTATACCTGTCTTAGCTGGCGGCGTACGACGTCTCGCGGGAGGACGCAAACGGATTAATAGGTGCTTTCGCGGCGGGCGATGTCAGAGCGCGATTAAAACAAAAAACAATAAAAACCAACGCACGAAGGCGTCCCAAAAATAAAATAAAAAGAAAACGTGCTCCCCATTGCCGCTACGTTACCAATACGCCTATATCGTCAATCTTTTCGATACGCTGCTACTTAAAATAGAGTAGTTAGTCACTCAATTATCTGCCGGCTGGTCGGTTGGTCCTTAGCGGCCATAAGGCTGTTTTAATTAATTATTGTTTTGGTCCCCTTCGCCAATATATTTTTAATGTTGCTCAATTAAATATATTGTTATGCATTAATCGTAATATAATACAACATTTATATATAATATAACACAAATACTAAAAAAAATACATTGGAATCTTAGACATAAGGCATTTATAACAAAAAGAAAACCAAATAAACGATGAGAATAGTTAGTCTAGCTTCTATTTTGTTTTACAGTCTCACTAAACGAAAAATAGAACAAATTTTACTCCCACGGTCGATGCCATCGTTTTTGCTATCTTACAGTGTTTCAAGCCTATTAAGGTTGATAAACACAACGACTACATTTTTAATCAACCATCATAGAGAAATTCTATTTGGTTTGTGTTAAATTATACTTTGTTATAGATAAATAAGAAACATTAACTAAACCATTTTGAACTAGCGTAATTGTTTATAAAATAATGAAATACCGGATTAAGTATTCGATAAAAGGCATTTATATAAAAAAAACCAAATAAACGATAATAATATTTAGCCGTTGCTTTTATTTTCTCTCATAGTACTGCAAAAGGAATTTTACTCCCACGGTCGATATTATGATTTTTGTATCTTACAATGTTTCAAACCTATTACGTTTGACAAAATATAACGATTTCATTTTTTATCGACCATAAACAAAATAAAAAGACTTCATTTTTTATCGACCATAATAGAGAAATTGTATTTCGTTTGTGTTACGTTATAGTTTGTTGTATATACCAAATACATTAATCGTTGATAAAAATAATGAAATATCAAATTAAATATTCGACAAAACGCACGTATAAAAAAAAAACCAAATAAATGATACGAATGGTTAGTTGTTGCTTCTAGTTTGTTTTGTAGTATCACAAAACGAACAATATAACAAATTTTACCCCAGCGATCGATGTTATTGTTTTTCTATCTTACAATGTTTCAAGCGTATTAAGTTTGATAAACACAACGACTACATTTTTCATCGACCATGTATAGATAAACTATATTTGTTTTGTGTTAAATTATAGTTGTTATATAAACAAAAAAACATTAACCAAAACTTTTTAACCTAACGTAATTGTCGATAAAAATAATGAAAATAAAATCATATACATATAGAATTAGTGTCTGTACGCGATATCCAACTTGATGATAAAAACACATTAGATAGCAAATAATGTGAATACTAATTAAAATGGAAATTTTGTGAAATAGACTACAAAAAACATTAACTTTGACAACATTAAAGGTTACACGTCTTTTTTTATCAAAAAAAAAAAAAGTTATGCAATTTTAGGGTTCGTACTAAATAAAATAAAAAAAACAAATAAAATATAAACATACAATGGGCCTAAAATAATAAAACTATAAGCAAACGCATTACGCAAGTTTGAATTTCTAAAAAAATCAGCTTAAATAAAATTATATGTTTCCACAAAGTTTCAAAAGCTAAAAAAAACACATTTATATCAAATGCCCAAAAAGTCCCGCAAACTTCAATTTAGCTATTTTTTGTTTTCGGTCGCTAATCTTCTTGATATTTCGCGCAAACTCCATTTGTTCGCGGATTGACGATCGTGCAATGTGTCTAATGCCGTACTCTATGATACTTTATTCACTTTTGTTATTCTTTTAACTTCTACCAAGATGACGTTCCAATTATAAAACTTCCGAGATTCTCATTTCCTCCAACTAGTTCCATTTTTTTCCAATTTCGTGATAGAATGGAGTCCACCTATACCATCACAATATGCTTCCCACACATCTTTTACCGTGTGTAGTCGAGCCCCAGTTTGTGTCATCAAAGAAACTTGATTTGAGTTTTCTTTTGATGGAACAGGAGGTGCAAATTCTTCAGTTGTTCTTGCCGTGCCTACATGGGTTTCATCTCGGTCGCCTTCAGTTTGAAAAGGATTATGTTCAAGAGTCTCGATTCCCATGGACGATTCACCTTTTGATGGTCTGTTTTGATTTGGTCTATTGTGATTTTGAAAGGGTTGTCTTTCATACAACGTCTCTCCGTGACCGTTCATCATCTGCATAATATGGGTTAATTTCTCTTCTATATTACACATTTTCTCTCTCAAGTTCTCATTTATATAACATATTTTGTCTTCCAAACTCGAAACTGTCTCTTTTACATAACACATTTCTTCGGCAATAAAATCATTTTTTCTTCCACAAGTTTGACTCCACATAAATAACGAATCAACCGATTTTCCCACCTGTGAGATAGTGATCGGCACATTTGCTTCGGCATCTGCAATTGAAGCCCTCATGTGTGATGCTTCAAAACAAGTTTTTTTGACTTCGTCGTTGAACAACGACTATAAATGAGATTGGAACAGTTTGTGTTTGAAGATGGGAAGATCAGGAAATAAATCTTGGAAAAATCCATGATCTTGTAAAAACACAGTTTTTAGCCATAACATAGTTTGAAGAAAATTTTGGGCGCTTAAATCCCGTTCAGATTTTGGAGCTCGAGCATATTTCTGCACAAAAAAACATTTGCATGTTTTTAATAGAAGAATAATTCATTAGATATAAAACAAAAAAATAATATGACGGAGAAAGAAAAAAAAAAGAAAAAAAAAGAGAGAGGGAAAGAGAAAAAAAAAAAAAAAACAAGTAAAGGAAAAACAAATTATCCAAAAATATATATGAAAAACAACTTAAAAACAAGAAAAACAATTGAAACCATAGAAAAAACAACTGAAAATATAGAAAAAACATTGAAAAGACAAAAAAAAACGAAATTAAAAAAAAACAAACAAAAAAAGAGTAAAAAATTAGAACAAAAACCAATATAAATTACAAAAAAATGAAATAACATAAAAAAAATGTGACGAACATAAAACACAAAATTTAATGGTGAGAGTTGTTTTAAACATACCGCTGGCAGCTCAGCATATGCCATTTCGACCCACGGCCAAAACATAGTAAAAGAGTAGTACAGGGCTTCACTCTGGAACGACCCACGGCCAAAACATAACACAAAGAGTAGTAGGGGGTTTCACTCTGGAACGAGGTAGATATATTTTCTGGTGTTTTTTTCGTGGCAGGAAGCTTGAAGTAGAATGTCCGTGAGCAAATCTGTGACATACGAATACGAAAAATGGTCAAACGTCCAACGTCCCATCACTTTGATGGCTTCTCGATCAGCACTGAAATATTTACAATAAAGAAAAATCAAATTTGGAAAATTAGAACATACATAACAAAACTTGATTATTAAAATAAATGCATGATAAAAATCAAATGATAAGTTTACAAAAACGTACCCTCTTGTTGCCAACATCGTCGCTCCTTAACCACGTCCATCATAGGTTTTATGTGATAAGGAAATATTTTTGGTTTTGTATGTGTTTTTTAATGTACTCAAACTGTGTATTATAACATAGAGGCTGCATGAACGGTGGTTCTTTTCCTTCTTCATCTTTCGCTAAAACTCTCCCTTCCGTGAAGGGTTCCCCATACCAAGTTTGTTTTGTCGTAAATTTGGGAACTCCGTTTTATTTGTAGCTAATTCCCACCTCCAAAAAAACTGTTGGGCCTAATTCCTACCGGAAAAATAAGAAAGTCCAAATGGCGCATGCATCCGATAAATTTTGCACGACCATTCTACGGATAAAAAATACCAAAAAAAAACCCTAGAAAAATAGTAAAATTTGTTTTAGGGTTATGTACGAAATATTAAAAAAATACACAATTTCGTTAAAGCTCCAGTTTTTAAAGAATATTTACTGTATTAGTTTTCCCATTTCTTGTAACCATCGCCAAAACATAACCCTTGTCCGGCCCAAGATATGGAAGATCATACAAAAAAATATCCGCTAACTGAGCATTTATGGAATCATCGCCACAACTGAGACACGCATGGTTCATAATAAATTGACTCATACAATCTGTAACGGTTACCGTCTCTTTTCCGATCGTGCCGTCATCTGCCGAGCTATTTAACTTTTTGCCGGAATATGAATCAGACGTTTGTGACAAAGAGATAAGGAAACGTACAGGATTCCAGTAAATAAACGGATATACAAAATACGATCGCTCCATAATGATATTACCCACAAAAGCAAAACATGCAAAAGGTCAACGATGGGACTAGACGCGGGGAATCGAGTGGACCTACTTACTCCGCTGTTCAAGGCGACAAAATAGAACAATTTGTTACGGTCAACGTCTCTTTTCCGATCGTGCCGTCATTTGCCGAGCTACTTAACTTTTTGCTGGAATATGAATCCGAAGTTTATGACGGAGAGATAAGGAAACGTACGGGGTTCCAGTAAATGTAAGGATACGTTTACTGATAGCCGTGTCATCCATTAAGTCGCGTCACGAAACCATTTTTTATTTGCGTGGCTCATTCTGGTTGGTACCAAGGAATGTTAAGATGTTGAAAAGGTGAAAATCTACAAAGAATCTTCGAACGCAAAACTTGAACCATAGTTCAAAAGTAGGCTTTTTATGGTAGGCCTTTGGTAGGCGCACAAAACTCGCGCAACGTAGGCATACTGTATGTGTGTGCGTCGTGTACACTCCTATACGAACGTCCAAATCTGACATAAGATCAACGTACAACGCACAGCGCTGGATGATTTTTTTTAGCGAACTGACAAGGCGTAGGATGACATTTAGTGGGAAAAACACCGGGAAAAAAAAAAAAACGCGGACGGGCAACCAAACAAAATTTCTACCGTGAATGAACCACGGGAAAAAAAAAGTAGATTACAATTCCAACAAATTGGCCACAGACTAAAAACTGCCAAAGAAAGGAATACGGTTAGGGCAACATCCCAACATTGCATAAAATGTAAGGAAACAGTATTTGTTGTTCTCTAGTTCACTGCACCGCCTATATGCGGTTCTCAAGTTCACTACACCGCCAATCGCTATTAGCGTAGTGTCGGCTAATTCCTTTCCGGTTTTTTTTAAATTCGCAAATAGCGTAGTTTATTCTATATTTTTCATTACTCTTATTAGGACGATTTTCCAAGTACCGTAAAAAATGAAAGTACGTTGTCTCTTAAATAGAGTGGTGTACGGTCAGTCTTAGACCATACATAAATGTACCTTTTTAAGTTAAAAAGTATAATAAAGTAGTTTTAGTAACCGCGGACGCATGAGAATGTGTGTTCTTAGTAGGGAAAAAAACCATGTCGTACAAAATCCCGTTGACACATATTCGTCTGACAGCCGCGTTTTGACCTTGTGAACGTTCAATTTTTGTGTGATTTGTCAGATTTTGTACGATGACCTATATTAGTGTAAGCATTTTTGCAACTGACAATTTTTTTACAGACAATTCATAGTTTTTTTGGAAAGTTGTTTTGAAGCCACCAACAGGGTTGGTCAGTAGGTTTTGGTAATTTTTTTGGCAGTATGGTATTTTTTTTTTTATCGTCTTATACTGCTTGGTTGGTCAATTTGAGGCTTTATTTAGTGTGGCCCTCAAAATTGCAGACGCTAATATAACAGATTTTCCTTTCGTAAGTTGTGTTATGGGCTTTTCATGTGATTTTTTTAAATCGCCTACTTTGATCAGCGACCGTCCGATCGTCTAAATCTGACGGTTTAAATAAAAAGACCCTCAAAACTCACTGAAATATTTATTTTTGTCCGATTTTTTTTCAAAATTTAGGCATGTCGTTTAATTCTCTATCGATCGATGTGCAACTCAACCCTGTTGCTATTTTATTTCATTTTGCCGCCAATACAATATGGGTCTTAAGGGCATATTGTATGTTTTGAGAACAATAGGCATATTGTATGGGCGTATGGTCACCTACTTTTGAACTATGACCTAAACGTAATATCTGTACCACCACAAATTTGACTACAAATAAGTACAGGCGGATGAAACTTCAGATTTGTAAAAGTGGAAGCAAAATGTCAGATTTGTACGGCAAGGTCAGTGGATGGCGAAAGGAGATACTACGTCAAAGATTTTCCAGCGGCTTTTGGTGGACTCGCATCCACCTTGGCGGAAGGCACTTGGCAACATAGTTCAAAAGTAGGTGAAAGTAGGCCCATACAACATGCATATTGTGTGTAAAACATACAATATGACCTTAAAACCCATATTATATTCAGACCCATTCGGACCAATTAAAACATTTGGACCAAAAATATGACCAATTAAAACATTAGGACCAAAAATAGGACCAATTAAAACATTCAGACCAAAAAAAAAAATTTACACCGTCAGATTTGGACGATCCGACGGTCGCTGATCAAAGTAGCGATCTAAGAAGATCACATGAAAAGCCCATAACACAACTTACGATAAAGGCGCCCACCAAAGGCCTACCATAAAAACGCCTACGCTTGAACTATGCTTGGCATTGAAGTAATTTGCTCGATCTTGGTTGTAAATCTTACATATTCCAAGAAATTTACTCTCACTATTCATTAAAAAAATTGTCAGTAACGCCACAATTACAAACAGTGTCGAAATAACACTTCTGTCCAGTCGACGTGAAATGGCATAAAAATCTTAAGACCCCTACAAAATAAAATCTGTAACGGAGGAAACGGTCAAAACAAAACAAATTGTATACTTTTAATCATCGTACTGAACGCAATCGGACAAAAAATAGCGAATCGTTTACTTTTACTGGTCGCTTCAAAAGTTGAAATCGTTTGAAAAAAAATGAAAATTTTGAATATGTGTTCTTGTTTGTTTTGCGATGATAATTTAATTTAAAACACATCGCCAATGTTTTTTGAAAAAAAGTTTGAGGATGGCGTGGTTGTTATTTGAACCGATGGTTTCCAGTAATGATAGTAGAGGTGTTCTCAAGTGCTAAAGTAATATTGTTTTTTAGGATGTTGTCAATTTTGTCATCTTCAAATCATAGCCTATTTCCACTGGAAAAAAAATTCACTTTCGCAACAGACGGGCGTTCGAATAATGTACGGCTTTTCGAGCACCGACTTTGTTGTTCTCGAAGTTCCCGGAAAACCATACAATAGAACTTCCTCAAAATATTTGAGGATATTGAAGTCGGGTTAACGTTGCTTCTTTCTTTGAAAAAGGCCAACGGTAAACCCAAAAGCTGAAGAAGAAAAAACAACATCCGAACAACTATTTCTTAATTTTCGCGCGAAAAAATTGTCCAACTTTTAACTACTGTTGTCATCCTTCAAACATTCATTCTCTCTTGTATTAGTAAGTTTGAAAAACTAAAGGTTTATTTTGACGCCTATGTTTGATGACGTCGAAACGTGTGATGTGTCACAGGACACTTTCAATCAAAGTTACGTGCCAAAATTTTGGTGTGAATAAGACTTGTTTTCCAATGAGTTCTAAGAAAATCATCAAAATGGGCAAAAAGTTACAAATGCTCTGGTGTGTACAAATAAATGATTCTTCAAGTATTTTCTAGGTCTAATAATAAAAAAAAAACAAGCTAGTTCAACTTGACTCTGAATCTCTCTCTAGTCCCCATACTTGTTGTAGTCTCTGAAAACTAGGGAGAAAAGTGGAGCTAAGACTGAGGGGAGGAAAAGGTAGGAAGATAGGGTTGAGTAAGAGTGACAAAGTCACTCTTTACCAAAAAGGTGAGTCCGACAAGACTCGAACCTTTGAGCGGAAGAGCTAGGCGTAGCCATCCTCTCTAACCGGTTAGTCGTTGGAGAACCTTGAAGTATATAGGGTTTGATAAATACTTGAAGTATCACTGTACAAAGAGTCATCTAACCGATTATATGACTTAGGGTATAATAATTACAGTTGTACGATACCTTCTACGAAACAAATGTACATGACATTTGTTTAAACGACTGACATTAAAAGCCTGTCTACATCCGACGACTCATATTCAAGCCAACATAGCGGAATGACCGAATTGGCGATTTGCGGTCATAACGTCACTAGATGACATGTGGCGCACTCTCATTGTTTAGCGGAATTCTTGGAGTACATCGCAAAAAGTGAAGTATCGACAGGCATTTACCCCTCAACCACGTCGTACAATGATCGTACAGAAAGTACTACCATTTGTTTAACTTACTATACGATACAATCCTCTAATTAGTAAGGAACGTCAGTAATAAAGGGTTTAGAGAGATGTTCTATCTTAATGATTGTTGAATATCTTTTGGTTGCATAATTTTATTGCTATTGAACTTTAACGTATAGTATCAGTTCACATTAAAGAAGGTAAAAGATAATAACCAAATAAATAATAATCTTTTTAGGAATTAGGAAATTATGAGGCGGTCGCCTCTCTCTTAGAGAGCTTGTATATAAAAGGCCAACTTTGACCTCAAATAACTAACTACTCAATTGAGGAAATTCAAAGATTTCTTTTGCGTCTGACTCAGGGGAGTCAGGCCCTCGTAGGGGTGAGGCTGGAGAAATCTGTTGGGGTTCAAACTGATGATTATTGTGGTGCAAAGTAGAAAATGTGTTTTAATAGTCTGCTAATTCTGGGGGTCAATGGCGACCACAAAATTTCAGGTTATAGGCCCACCCTCTAGGGTACCCGTATTCAACGGAACATGGTTTATCTATTTGGAAACTATGATCAAAGGTGCACGTCATGAAAAGCACTTATGGGGGATAGTGAGTGGTTGGGTGAGGAGACCATAAAAAACACTTAGAGGTCCACCCTGGTTTCGGTGGAGTCAAATTCTCTGAAGGATCTAAAGAAATATAGGGGAAAGTGGAGGATGACAAAGAAGAAACTGTTGTTAATAAAAGAAAGGAGAAAGGAAAGGAGAAAGGAAAGGAGACTCTCACTTCGATCGCACCTTTCATTGCATCTGGGTCAGCTGCAAGAGCAGTAAAAACAAAGGCGAATGATGTAGAATTCTTGGACTACAACAATGAAGTAGCCAAACACCTCATCCTCAAGCATCTCACTCAAGGAGTGGCTACCCCCTATCTAATGGTAGTGAAGGCGGCGGATATTTGGAGAGTTATTGTTGATGTAAACAAGAGCGGTATAATTGAACAACCACAACTAGCACATCAAAAGATAAGTTCATACACTTATAAAGGGGGAAAAGTGTTAGACTTCTGTAATGACTTAGCCGGACTGTTTATGGAACTCGAGAGTGCTGGAGGTCAGCTAACAGAAAAGGAAAAGGTGAACACGTTAATGATGAAATTACCAGATGATTACGAAAACATAGTGAACCGAGTACAAGAGTTGCCAAATCATAGATGGATTTCGAATTCAGTGGTATGTATGATCCTCATTCAAGAAAACACCAAGTAGATTAGTAGTGGAGGGTAGAGTGCACAGGCTTTGGCTGCAGGAACAGATTGGAGAAACCAAGACTCCAAGAAATCTTACAAGAAATTTGGAGAAGGAGGTCGCGGAAGTCAATGAGAGGGATCGGCAAGGGGTTCCCTAAAAAGATTGTGTCATTTATGTAAGAAGCTTGGTCACTATATGGCTGATTGCAACCCACTGGCCGATCTGAGCAGCAAGGAGGGATCTGAAAATCAGAATTCATGTGGAAAGAAAAAGCCATTTGTTGTAACCCAAGTGCAAGAGGATGATGTGGAGGATCTAAATGAGGAGATCGATGATCTTTTTTTGAAAGAACAGATGTAGAAGAAGAAGACATAATCATAAATTCTAAGAAGGCAAAAGTGTGCATTCGGAGATATGAGAGAACCTGAGGAAGGATGGATCATTGATTCAGGTGCATCTATGCACATCTGCAAAGAAAAAAGGTTGTTTGTTTAGCTTAGAAAGATTCCTTTAGTTGAGATAGAATATGGAGATGGGAGGGTTGTGACCACCACTTTAGTACGATCAGTTGATATGAAAGTCCAGTTAGAGGGACAAGTGTACATGGTAATCTTAACAGACGTGCTTCATATTCCCAAGCTTGATAAAAATCTCAATTACATCAAATCTTCACTTGCGTACCAACTATCTACGTACGAAATCATCATGCGACATAAAGTTTATTCCCTAGCTTAATAAAAGTCTGAATTACATCAAATCTTCACTTGCATACCAACTACCTGCGTACGAAATCATCATGCGACAAAAAAATGTTATACTTTTTGCAAACGCCAGTTTTCTACGCCACCTTATTTTTTAGGGTTACTATTTTCGAAAAACGAAAGTCATTTGACAAAAATAGTGTGACAAACAAAACATACCGAAAATAGAAAGATGAAAGAGAGTTACGTAATTAGATTTTTATTTTCGGTTGTATTTTTGAAAGCGCGTGTCATGTGAAAATTTTGTCAATTTTCGTTGGTTGTCCATCATGACACGTAGCTTAATTGTCTAGCATGTCGCGACTAATTTTTTTCTGTATCTCCCAACCCACCTACTTGAGGTACGTTGGTAGCTAGAAAGAAAAATGAAGCGAACGCCTCGCGGATGGATATTTGACGGCCAGTGTTACCTCCTAGACCTTCGGAGAGTATTGGCAAGATTCTCTGTAATATTGTTTCCCGTATAAAAACAAAATAAGAGGCATGGTTTGATACATATGGTTTTGGATTTATGTAAACTACTGTTTCCCGTATAAAAACAAAATAAGAGGCATGGTTTGATACATATGGTTTTGGATTTATGTAAACTACCCCACTTTCAGACTGATGGAATGTGACCTTGATTGAGCGCCCTTTAAATATATTGACTTTTATAAAAAAAACCCTAAAAAAATATGTATAACAATAAATTATTTAAAGCATAAAATCAGACTGACTTAGGGTGGCCTTCCATAAGCAAACAAATGGGGCTTTTTACTGACTGCCGTACTGTTTCGTACATGTCCGTACATTTTTTTTTTTCAAGGAAAACATCATTACAAAAAAATGTCCAAGGTTGTAGGCGTAAATTAGGACCGTCGGATGCTATTACACTTTTTATCCGAGACGCCATGTCATTAACCCTACAATTTGTTAAGACCGTGCAAAGGAGGAAAATTTTCGAAGACTGAACGTGTAAAAATAAGCGGCGTGGAAAATGGAAAAAAAATCCACGATGACCGCCCGCGTATGTGCGCACACGTCACAAGGGCCATGTGCCTTCCGCCAAGGTGGTTGTAAATCTCCCAAAATTATCGTGTCAAGCTCCCACCATCAAAGTTTGTCGCCGCCTTTTTGTCGTTGCGTTTTGAAATTTGGGTCATATATTTAATGCCATATCAACGAGTTATTAATTTCCTACGACGGTAAAGATATTTCCTTCGTGGGTATTGATATTGCGTTCAAACTTTGCATTCTAAGATTCTTTCAAGATTTTAAACATCTAATATTATTAACCTACGTGTTACCAACCAGAATGAGCCACTCAAATAAAAAGTGGTTTACTGTCGCAACCTAATGGAAGGCGCTCCCTTTAGTAAAAATTTCCGCACAATTACTAAGACGCCTAATGGAAGTCCACCCTTAGAGTGAGTTTCCATCAATCGTTTCAGTAATCGTACGGCGAACTCTATGGGCTGAGTTAATTGAAGTCATCGTTTCATTGTGTCAGGTCAGTAACCGACATTTTATTTGTATGGCACACTTTGTTTGGTTCACGTCATAGATGAATACGATTCCGGTAATCTTTAAACAATCTTTGTAAATTGTGACCACATATTTCTACCAGCGAAGGTAAAAAGTGACTCGTACAACGTATTGAATAAAATATGTACGGGCAGACGAAACTTAAGATTTGTAAAAGCGAACCAAAATGTCAAAATGGTTAGTGGATGGCAACAGAAGCGTGAAAAAATATCCTCCGTCAAAGATTTAATTGCGGCTTCCGATGGCCTCGCATCCTCTCTGGCGGAAGGCACATGTCATATGCGACGTGTACCCACTTGGTCGCGCGGTCGTTGTGGATATTTGTTCACTTTTCCACTAGGCACGATGCTATACGTTCAGGCACTTAGAATTAACCTACTCGGGTCACTTGTTGGGAACTAAAAGTGTCAGACGATGGCGAATCTAATTATGCATCTGACGGTCCATGTTTACGCCTATAAACGTGGAGAATCAAATTCGTTATTCAGTAGGCTTGTTTTTCTGACGTTTTTTTTTTGCTACGGCATTATACGAAACAGTACGACTTTCATTAAACAACAACATTTTTTCCCTAATGGAACCTTACCCTGAGTCGATGTTCCATCACGAAGAGTCTGTAAACCACTTGTGTTGTACATTGAGTGGCACCACGTGGGTTTTGAACGGATATTCAAAATCTTTTAAATATTTTCACACCGACAAATTTCACTTCAAAACTTCACTAGCGTACCATGTACCTGCGTATCAAATCATAATACGACAGAACTTTTGTACTTTTTGCAAACGCCAACCTTTTACGCCAACTCATTTTTTAGGGTTATTGTTTTCGAACATGACAAAATCCGTTGCCAGAAATAGCGCGACGAATGACCGTTTCAAGATTATTTTTGTAATTTTCAGTTGCATTTTGAAAAATACATGCCATGTGCAAATTTCGTCAATTTTCGTTGGTTTTCCATTGTGATGTAGAAATTGATGGTTCTTTTAGTATTTTCTAGGTCTAAAATATAATGTAGAAAAGAAGCCAAGGCAATCTGCCTCTAACTCCTCTCTTCAACTCCCATACTTGTTGCAGTCACTGAAAGTTGGAGAGGAAGCTAGAGCAATGGCTACCTACGCTATCCAGAGGTTTACGGGAAATAAATTAGTTGATTTACGGATTGATAATTTCTTTACTAAAAGGAAAGAGGTCAAATCTAGGATTTGTTCTTGGTACCTGCCGTCCGATAAAGCCGCCGGTAGCCAATAGCCTTATCCATTACGTCTAGGACTAAAGTTACATGCTATAGGGTTTGTTAGTTATTTAAATATTGCCACGTAGGATAATTCATTTAACGACAACTGTTTACGAAATACATAGATTCAGTTATGTAAAAGTACGGATTACAGTTTGGATAGGAAATGAGTACCGCGTATTTGTTTTTTTAAACGAAACAAATATCGCGCAAGTATTTATGACGGCTACGATTGAAATCTGCATTCAATGGGACGGCCGAGAAAAATGTCGAGATCGCGGAAGAAAATCTCGGTGGTTTGTGGTCATCGCCACATCGGATGACACGTGGCACAACTACATTGGATCGCGGCATCTCCGAGTATTACGAGACCGAATCCGGATATGACATGTGTCCACATTTAGGCCATGTCGTACAATATTCGTACATAAAGTACACCGGTATCTGTACTTTTGTGTACGACAGTGTAATATGATTGGTGCGGTACATCAGTAGATAGAGTTTTAGAGAGAGATAGGACTTATAAAAAAATAGTAGATAGGACCCTCTCTCCCAGAGAGCTTCTATACTAAAGGTTTACTTTGACCCTCCATAACTTACTGCTCATGGGAGCAAATTCATAGATTCTTTTTGCTATCGACTCAGGGGAGTCTTGCCTTCACAGAGGTGAAGGGGGTCAGAGTTTTTGTTTGTCAGGGTGGCAGTTATTCTTGCCAAAACACAAAGGGGTCAGGGTTATCTTAAATGCTTCGTGTGAGCTGCCTACTCTGAGGACCTATAGAGGTCTCAAAGTTGCAAGTGACACGTAGCTTATCCGTCCAGCGTGTCACGATTATTTTTTTTTGTATCTGCCAACCCACTTCTTACAGGTACGTTACAGGTAAGGTACGTTACAAGTACGCCCCACCTCTTACATGTATGTTACAGGTACGTTGGCAGCTTTAGGGAAAAACGCCTCGCAGATGAACATCCGACAGTCTTTAATACCTCCTAGAATGCCTCGCAGATGAACATCCGATGGTCAGTAATACCTCCTTGGCCTTCGGAGAGTATTGGCAAGATTCTCTGTAATGTTGTTTCGCGTATAAAAACAAAATATGCGTTAACATTTAGTACGGATAGTCGCGGATTTTTGTAAACTACCACATTTTTTTGACTGATGGAACTCGACCCTTAAATGAAGTCAATTCCGTTGATGTCCAATTCGTACGGATTTTAACCTTTTTACGAAAACTACGTAGTATTCGTCTTTTTTCATACTTTTTGTAAAATTCGTGTAAATTTCGCGTACGGCCATATACAAAAATGTATGGAAAGCGTTATCTTAGAAAATCCTTAAAAATCTTAAAAATTACAAATATTTAACAGAAATGTACAAAATTGTATGAAGGTGTACCCTAAAAAACCTAATAGTGCGGAATATCTACGGTAGCCGTACTGAAATACAAAGGAGCGTACGAAAATGTACCTTGGAAACCCTAAAAAATCCCCTAAAATAACCCTAAAATGTACGAGCATAGACGGACACTGTACGTAAGTGTAAAAATAATGTACGGGTACAAAGTAAGGTACGCATTTTATTTACTTTTCATCATCGTTTGATGCGTACCGTACGTAGTATTCGTTAGTTTGTACCGTGCGTAATATGCGCACGGGACATCTATAATTCCCGGCTGAAATTACGGTGTGCACGAAACAGAAAAGTACGTTGCGAGATCATACCGTACGATGCGATCCTAAAAACAGATTTGTATCTGGTCGTGAAATCGCCGATATCATAGAAATCGCATCGCAAACCGACACGTGACGCAGGCGGCAAAAGAAGTTCGCGTGCGCTATGATGACTTGTGAATGGCAAGATTTTTCGGCACACGAATTAGGGCATGTTTCCATGTGACAAATTAAGGGTTTTTTTATGTCGTTTTCGTCCAAAACTTAGCCCGCAACGAGAATATTTTCAGCCGTACCAAAAAAATGAAAATACCACAATACAACGTGAGTCTTCTTCCAACTTTAACTGTACTACGGTTTGTAGTCTTGGGCGTTTCAACCTACTTTATCGTCACTCCTGCTCATCTTCAAACTTCTAACTGAAATCACCTAGCGAAATGATTTTAGTTAAAGTAACATGTTATGAGCGAATAGGAACACGTTGTGGTATGCGTTACACACCTGTGAAATCTTTTTTGCAGTAAGCATGGTACCAAAAGGCCAAAACTAAGAAAATTATCTATATGCGCTGGGTGGAGAAGAGGTAAGTATCGCATTTCTCTGTCATCAGTCACCACCGAGCTTTGTTTGATAATGGCCGAAGCTTGGGAATGTTGAAGGGCTATAGACAGACATTAGTGGTAGAAAGTGGACATGAGAGTTAGAGAAGAGTTGTAAACTCCCTTAACTTGGAAAGATTGTCGAGCAAAGTCCCATAAAAAGTCGTCGAAGTAAGAGTTTAAGGTCTTAATGATCACGAAAGCAAATGGTGTAAAACTATCAGTTGGGTCTCGCTGCGCGTAGTCACGATCATTGCTGGTCGCTACATCCAATAGCAACACCAATATGCAATGCCCCTCTTGAGGAACATGGGATCATGTTGGGTATGTGAGAAAATAGACTACTTGCTAGTCTATATGTTGGCCACAAATGTAACAAAGCTTGCCTAAAAAGGGACGGTGCAACAAGCCAAGTCATAAGCGAATCGCAACAAAAAATTGAGGACTAGATAAACAGAATGAAGTGAAAATTGGTGAAGCAACAAGCAAAGCTCCAAGCTAAGGCCCTGAAAATGATCGAAGTTGAACCAACGCTTCAACCATAAGGAGCGCCTCAAGTAGGTCCTTGAATTCAACAACGACTACTTCATTGGCGATGTGTTGTTGCACGCGTGAGTGAATTCCGTTGATGAGGGAAGAGATCGCGAGAAATTCAACTTAGGCCTCAACTAGTAAAGGCGCTCAAGTGGACAATAAGGTCTATTGGAATTAAAACAAGCCCTCATCGACGTGAGAGACCGCATGAGCTAAAATAATAGTATCGTACACTAAAATCGTTGAAGTACTAATAAATGCCACTAAAGCCCAATAACGAAGGTGAGCAGTTGGCGTCAAGGAGGTTATAAGACTAAAATCGAGACTCGCGCAAAAGGGTGGTAAAACAACTTGTCTACGAGCGAGTAATCTTTTCGGGCGATCAAAAGTACCATGTCGCACAAGTTTATGAAGAATCCAAAAGAGGCGACCATCAAATTCAGAAAGGGGGGAAATGAAAGCAAATTTCGTGATAAACTGCGTGCCTAGTACAACAGGCATTGAGCAAAAAAACGAGTTAAGGTAAAAACGATACTTGTGAATTCAAAATTTTAGGAAGGTCATCGCAACAAGGAATGCCATCCAACAAGGCACTGTTAACAAACTGGTTAACATAATCAATGGCTCCGATATGGAAACCTAAAACCCTGATTTCTTCTTAAGGCGTGGAAATGTACAATCTTGAAGGGAGAGAGAAATCGTAAAGTAGACAAGTAGGGTTCCGTGCGACACATTTAGTGACATTGGCAAAATGGTGTGTTGATAAATCTTGATAAACCTTTCACCTATTCTAATCTTAGAATTGATAACCCGCTAAAGCATACTATATCAGGTATTGTCATTCAGACAGTTGCAAAATCATGGCCAATTGTGGGTGAATCGCCAATATTGTCGTATGGGATTAAGGCAACTAATCCCGTGATTTCACTTGTTATTTTTGTTGTTTTCACCCCTATCGTAGGACACTTCGTTACATTATCGATAAACGAAATCTTTTTGACCCACCGATAGTCTATATATGGGTTTTGTATTACATACGTGTGAATCCATACTTTGCACCGTTGTCTTGTACTCCAACTACCCTACAAAGTTTAAAAGGACGAGAGGATGCCTCCAATTTAGGATTTTGCTAGATTGTGAATCCATATTTGTCACCTAAAATGGTCCCATTGGCTTCCAATTACAGATCTTATCTTTATCCTTCACGTTTAAGTGTTTGTAAGCGATTATTAGGAGGAAATTAACCCCTTTGAGGGTGATTGTCATCTATTGGCTCGATGGAGCGGTTGCTTCACTGCTCTTGAATCTAAAATTATTGATTGGTAAAAATTCGGTCCGTGATTAAAACAGTACAGGTGTACATATTTTATCGTATATTTTCGGGATGATTTTTTATCAGCTTATAAGTCCGATATGTTTGTAATTCTAAGCGATAATTCCCTTGCACATAAATCCAAACGATATATCTATTATTTGTATGCCATTAAAATGTACATATCGGTATCGGTAAAAGACTTTTGTTCAGTATAGTACTAAACTACATCGCGAATCGTTATTAGCGTCAAGGTTTTTTTCGCCACTTAAAACATATTTTCTCTGTACACACTTGTCGGATTGTGGATCTGACGGGTGCGATTGAAAGGTAAATTTCTCAACTTCCGACTAGCGGTCTCAAATTGAAAATCTGACAAGTGTGCACGGAGAAAAGATGTTTTAAGTAGCAAAAAAAACATTAAAGCTAATAACGATTCAAGGTGTATAGTACACCGCAAATCGTAATTGGCGTTATGTACGCTAATTCCGTCACCCCTAATTTTGACTGTATCACCCTAAATAGAGTACATAATTCTAAATTATTATTTACATTATTTAAGGTACTTTTTGAATCAACGTTAACAACTCTAATATAGTGTCGTTTTAAATAATGTGGCGTATGGTCGGTGTCTGACCGTGCAAAATTGTACTTTATTAACTAAAAAAGTACAAAAATTATTTAATACTGGTCGTTATCATGTAACTACGTTTTCACAAACTGCGTTGTGCAAACTCATAATGATGTGAAATTGTACGTTTTGTCAAATTATGTACGTGTACCTAAATACAATAAGATATTCAGTGCGGATATTTATTTCCCAAATTAGAGTTATTGATAAATTAGAGTAATTTTTATTTTTGAAAAGGGTTGATTACCTAAATTAGAGTTGATAATTCTAACTATTTGTTTTTTCATTTTTTTTTACTCTAATTATATCTTTACTCTAATTACGATCCGCGGTGTACTGTACTGATACACAACACACCAAAAGTCGCAAACGGTTACCCGAAACCATAACCGACCGTTACTCGACGGCCCGCGTTCGGATAGGGAACGTATTCAGGTGCCAAATTTTGGGGGGCCGGGCGGATTCGGGCGAGTGATTCACAGAAAAAAAAAAAATCGGTTATGGTTAAGTAAGCAAAAAACGAAAAAAAATGAAGGTTTTGTATTGTCCATACTATCCAACATTATTGTACTTTGTATTCTTGGTTTCATAGAAGTATGTGACGTCATGATTAACGTCATAAATCTGACACGGTACTAACACTCTTCATTTCGCGAATCTTATTGGAAGGTAAGGGCCGCAAATCGTACTCTATTGTAAAGTTTTAATTATACACTTTATATTGTGTTTCTACAAATATGTCAAATTATTATGTCAATATCACGCGACAGATCTTAATTATTGGGTTACTCATACGGCGTACATTATTGCAAAGTGTTAATTATGTATTTTATGTAGTGTTTCCACAAATGTATTAAATGTTTTTGTCAGTTTCACGCGACATTATAAAATAGTGGAAGTCAAATTATGACATACTTTGCATTTGTTTGTGTTTGATCGTCTCTCTATAACCACTGTAAAAAAAAGAAAAACCTCTTACAATGACGGTGAAAAACAATGCCCCGCCAACTCCCCAAACTTGCAAAAAATGAAAGAACATTTTATGAAATTTGCACTACGGAAGTGGGGCATTCACGAGTATTATATTTTCGTGGCTCTTTTAGATCCCCGACAAAAGCATAGGCTTGAAATAAATGGGGTATCAAAAACCGAAATTGAAAGCTCGAAGGTCAAACTTTGAGAACTCGTATACGCCCTCGATGATGACGTTGATTTCGGTAGTCTTGAACGTATGACAAAAAAACGAAAAACATTGCAAAGTATGGACGGTTTCCACGTTTTTTTTGGTGAGAACGATGACAAAAACAAGGTTTTCATTACCACCGACAAAAAAACGCTCGTCAATGATGAATTGGAACGTTAGTTTTTTTTTAAATTAACCAGCGACGAAAGGTTGAACTTTAACATACTCGAATGGTGAAAAAAAAATCCAGTCTACGTGCGAAAGATGGAGGATTTCCTATTCTAGCTTATGTCGTTAGATCCGTTCTAGCTATTCCGACTTCTAGCTTTATGTCCGAATGCAATTTTCCGGATGCCGCGAACACGATCAAAAAAAAGAGGAGCTCACTAGTGACTTCAATTGTTATGATCTGTTGTGTATTAGATCCAACCAAGATTTTTTTAAACGCATAGTTTTTCGTTTTGTTTTGTACTTATTGTTATTTTTTTAGTATTAGTTATATTGTTTTTATTTCTTTTAAAAGTTTGCTGTATTTCATTATTTTTGTAGTGTTTAACTGTTTTTTTTTAAAAACCAGAATGCGTTTTTTTTAAAGCGTATTATTTATACCAAATTTAGATTTATAGATTTTTGTTTATTTTTTTAAGTTTGAGGTTGAGAATTTGTATAAATGAGGCAAAAATAAGGCGAAGTTGCTTTGTTGGATTTGTTTATTTCTATTGATATTACAAAATATTGATTTTTATGTGGCACGTTTAACAATTGATTTGCCATGTGAAAAATAAGATTTTTAAGCATACATAATACAAACATTACCTTTTGCTGGTTCAGCATGAAGATCGCAGTCGAAAGAAAAAACGTCCAAAAAATGTAGCGAAAAATTTAGATTTGGGAGAGAACAAACATTAACCTAAGAGTTATATGTAAAATTAGGAAAAAATCTCTTGAGGGAGGTAACTGTCGAGGAAAAAAAAAATCGTCAAAAGAGATTGCAAAAAGAAAAAATAGTAAAAAGAAAAGGTACATGAAATGGTTTTTTGCAAAGAGAGATGTACCACTACACCGCTCATTGTTATCAGTGTTCATAAGTCGCGACTATTTATAGCCAAAAATCACAAAATATAGTTAACAACGTTATTTAAAGATGTGGACTACAACCTACCAAGTCTCCTTGCAAAAAATAGTGTTATTAATTATAATTATTCATTAACACACTTCACCGTGAATCGTTTTTAGCCTTATGTACTCCATATTGACACCCAAAATTTTTACATTGATACCTTAAATAGAATAAATTATACTATTTAAGGACATGGACCATAATCTGCCACGTCTCCTGGCACTAAATTAGAATGAATGACACTAATTAATACTTGACACTAATAATTTCTATAGACTAATAACGATTCACGGTGTAGTAAATATTTAACGCTAATAACAGCGAGCGCTGTAATTTTGTACTTATTCGGGTACGGGCGGGGTACGGGTAGTCGCAGGAAATCAAGTTTCGGTTTTGTTTTCGCAAACGCGTACCGGTTAACGGGTAATAATTTAGGAGCGTGACATAACCCGGTCAGGCGTCGGGTACTCAGATTTTTTTTTTTTTTTTTGTCGATTTCGGGTATCTAAATTTTGTTTGCCACTCAAAACATCATTTATCCGTACACACATGTCGGCTTTTAGATCTGACGGTTGCGATTGAAAGCTGAGATTCTCAGCTTTTTATTGGCGATCTCAAATTGAAAATTGGACAAGTCTGTACGGAGAAAAATATGTTTTAAGTGGCGAAAAAATGCTAACCCTAATAGCGATACACGGCGCACGTGTCAATACGCCTATCGAAGAGTTGAACAAAGACATCGAAACAAACCCTAGTATTGAATATCGGAAAAATATTGCCGATATGAATTAAATCGTTTGAAAAAAGCTTCCAGACTGTTAGACTTTGTGAAAACTTGAAACGTCTTCTTTTTGAAAGCTTGAAACTTTAAAGTTTTGTATGTAAGTCAATTAGGGTTTCTTTTTTTCAGTAGTCGCCATGGCTCCCGCCGCCATTCTTCTTCCCGGGAATCTCTATTTCCCTTTCTCCAATAGTGAGTTATCTCCCTCACACTTATCCCGAGGTAGTTCTGTCTCCTCCTCCTCCTCCTCTTTGTTTTCTTCTCTCTCTTCCTCTCTCTCTACCTCTCTCTCTACCTCTCCCTCCACCTCTCTCTCTACCTCTCTCTCTACCTCTCCCTCCACCTCTCTCTCCTTTGCTATCCGAGTAACTCCTTTTACTCCATTTACTTCTCCCCTTCTTAAAAAAAAAAACTTTTTTTTCCCACGTGTGTCTAAAGCTTCACCAATTTTTTTATCATCTTTAATTTTTGAATCCTCTAAGTTTTTAGAAACCGGTCAGAATGAGAATTCTGATAAAACCCTAACTTCCATAAGGGGAATAAGTGAAGGAGAAGGCCTTTTGGAAAAAGATTTGAAAGAAGATCTGGAAAGGGATTTAAATCAAAACCCTGGCAAAACCCTAATTTCTATGGGAGGAGTAAGT